>WYDF02314043.1:0-14033 GCA_009867245.2 Adranes taylori
GGGTAGATTTACCAATCTCCAGTTGGTTAAGAAAACTCCTAATTTAATCGGATCAAAGAATATTGCATAACAATATTTTAATTTAACTACGGTAGAGCAATTGGTATTTTTAATTAGTCAAAGTTTTAGAATATGCGTAGCAATAACGATTTGAATCTCATTTAAAATGAATCTGAAATGTTATCAATTAGACCTGTACTTATGGTTTGTTAATTACGTGATCTCTTGCCTATTTGACACTGTGAAGCGGCCTCAAAGAAACAAGTGTGATCTTACACAAAAAATAAAATATACGCTTGTTTCAAATACTTTATTTATGGTTCTGACGGTAATTAGTCAAACGATAGACAAATGAACAGCTTAAATAGAAGTGATACTGGTGTACATTAATTCAGTTACAATAAATATTGATACGCACACAATTTAGTTTCCCATCGGTATGGATAAATACATAATTTTCCTAGGAACTTTCTTTTATGAGCATGTAGATTGAAAAGTTTACATTATTACATTGTTACAAAAAGTTAAGCGAAACTTTTTAAGTTCATTCGCTAATATTTAAAAAAAAGTAACTCATATTGCGCTGTGCTATTATAGAATATACTCAAAATCGCCTTTTGCCTTTCTTTTCCTTCTTCTCAATTCTAGACCACACAAAGCAACAAACCCTTCAACGTTTCTATTATGTTATTTTTGCCTTTTTTTTTAAAGAAATGGATCATCCTAACTACCTATTTCGCAATATAATTAAGTTCAAACAATATGTTAGTCATTTTAACGAGCGCGAGTATAAACATACAATTTTTTATATATACGAAAGAAAATAAAAACCGTTTATAATTTGAGGCAAGTATAGAAGAAAATAAGAAGCTTGTCGCCGCGAAATAAATTGTTCAACTACAATACCTATTCATCCACTTATAGCATAATATTATAATGGACCGGAATTTAAAAATCAGCCCGACTAGATAAAATAAATTAATTTCGTTTCATACGGGCATTATATGTTCTTAGTAAAATTCTTATAGTCCGGCAGACGTAAAATCATCACCAATTACAAAGTTAGACATACAGGTTAAATTTTTACAAGATACTTTGCGGTAATTGAATTAAACTATAGTGCTCGTATACCAAACAACTAGTTTATTCGATTGATCCGACAAACAATGATGCTTTTTGAGAACAACGAACCTTTCGTCATCAGACTGAAAAGTTTATAATATAGAGAAATCAACAAAGTAAAAATTGAATACGCATTACATACCTTATACACTCTTAGAATTTTAAATAAAAAATTTTGCTAATATGAGTAGACATTTTCCTTTGAAGGGATTTTCCTTGAAGTATTTTTCTATGTGAATTCTAAACAAATTAGTCAATCAGACATATAAACAAAAAACTTTTTAGTTAGTTTGTTAGATTGATTATTCACAATGGTTTAAAAAAGTGTTTCTTTCTTTGAAGACTGATAATTCGATCTTTGGAATTTTTTCATATTTTATGTAAAATTCTACACAAGTGTAAAGTATATGACATGTATGAAATTTTCATTTTGTTGATTACTCTTACTATCTTATTGTAAACTTTTCAGTCTGACGATGAGATCGTTGTTTTCAAAACGCGTCACTGTCTGCTCCATCAATAGACTAAATAAACCAGTTATGTTGGAGTAGGAGCATCGTAGCTTAATTGAAAGAAAAAACTTTATATTCACAACTAAGATTAAAGGAATATATAAAAAAAAATGGAGTATATAATAACCTTTTAAAAACACTACATTTCTTTGTTGCATTATAATTGACCCTATACTTTATTACGTTATTCTTTTCGACTGTTTCAACTTTCTTATGTTACTGACGTCAGTGACACTCTTCATATTTATTGGTCACATATAATTATAACTAAAACAATTATGTATATGGATGAGTAAAACTTATACGTAGAGTCCAGCCAGTAGAAACAGCCAGTTGCGTATTTATACAGTATGAATAAGTACCCAATTACGTACACATACACTGTGCATGAATAGCCAATTACATATATATATATATATATATGTATGATATACTGTATGTATATATACTGTATGTATGAATACTCACATCCTTTTATTTATGCCTATTTTGCATTATGCATATGAAAAGTCGACTTTGTAGATATGACTTATAGTTTAGTTTACTAAAAATCTTTGTTATATTTCGTAGTTTATATTTCAAGATCCAATCGTATCTTTTCAGTAGAGTTCCATAACAATTGTCGATGTTTAACATTAGTAAATTGGTAGAGTCATGAGAATTAAAAAACTTCCTAAATATTTATCTTACATTATTTATTCTCATTTACTGCTTATTTTAGTAGATCAAATTCAGTCATTCGTAAGTGAAAATTGGAGAGATCTAAACTTGGAAAATTTGTTGGCAGACATAATAGAACAAAAATTTATTGGAATATTGAAGACGCTTACTAAATATGTACCCTATTCTGAATTATTTGTGAACTAAAATGTTAAATTAATAAAAGCTATTAATAAATAACTTAAATTAACTTTGTATTTATAATTAAGCGCCAATGAACATACCATTTATCTTGCAAAAACCAGAAAAACCATATCAAGAAGAACTCAGAAAGATTCCCATATTAGAGTGAGTGACAAGAAATCTAACACATAATTGCTTTAAATCAGCATGTCCTTTATATATTTTTTTCAATTTCTAGGAACAGTGAGATTCTTAAGTGTCAATATCTTCAGTCAATATCAATATTTCCACCAATAAAATTTATTGTGGGTCGTGCTTCATGCTATCGCGTCGTAAATGCATTCGAGGTGGGGCACAAGTGCTAGTGTATTGGCAATTTGAATCGATCGGTTGTTTTATATGTGTTTTTGTTTACGGTCCCCGAGACCGGCGATTGTGTGAACACATTTTTTAAGGTAATTTTGTGTAAAGCGTACATTTCTTGATTTTATTTCAATTTTACTTATATTAGTGCATTGTCAGCCTACGAAGAAGAGCAAGAAAGGTTTGAGTGGCTTACGAATGAAGGTAAATTCGGGTGAATATAGTGGTCCCATTTTTCTTGGGATGGACAAAAAAAACCACATGGAAAAAACATAAACGTGTTCTACCAAATTCCAAAACTAAAAGTAAGAATTGTAACTGCTGGTTTATTTAAGAAAACAAAGTGGTTGAATTTTAGAACTTTCAGACAGAATTTTAGCCAAGTTTATGAACCCTAGGTTTGGCAATGTACTTAATTGCATATAAATTTTTAAGCATATTTAGTTATCTGATGTTAGGGAGTATTTACTTCCTATAAGTGGATTGGTTTTGGTATTTAATTATTGGATTGCCGTTTGTAGAACTCATGTTTAGAGTTGGTTTTCATGTTCTCTGACTCTGAGAACGTTCTGCTATTTTCTTGGGTTTGTGTATATCCCACAGTTGCGGTTCATATTGGGAATACCTTTATTCCGACTATTTCAAGCTAACTTCAAGGGATGTTTTTTAACCTGAAAACAATGTTATTGTTCGGAAGATGATGACAAAAGTAATGAGTTTACTTGCTCGAAACAGTCAAGGCCAATTGTCGGTTAATGCATGAGGCTTATTTACGTGTTGTAATAGTCTATTTCGTTTAATTGTAATTATTTCTTGATAAATTAATTAAATCATTACCAATAAATAGCGGTGTAGACTTTTTTAACACCCTCTCTTTCCAGCTATAGGCGCAATGTATCATTGCATCGAATTGCGAATCCTATCCTAACAAGTACGCTATAATGTAAACAAATTTTTATTGTTTCCCTCTTGAACGCAAAGCGTATGTAGTTCATCTCTCATAGTGTAGTTTGCATGTCTCATATTTCATCTCAATTTGTAAGATGGTATTTTGTCCAAAAATATTACACACATCTAGTGTATTGCATGATATCAAATGCAGTATACAGCGAATAAATAGAAATTTAATATCTTAATATATGCGAATTTACATACACTTTGCATTCAAGAGGGAAATTATAATAATTTGTTTACAAAGGCATGATAGCGTACTTTTATCAGGTAATAAATATCTGTTGTCAATATTGGATCAGTAGATTGTGCGTTCACTAGTCACAAGTCAGTGACGTGTAAAGGTAGAATTTCTACTAGTTTAGTGGCCGCGAGAGGCGCGTTTAGCGCCGAACAATTTTTGCAGGTTATTTAAGACAGTTGGCTTGATCACTGGAATGTTTTTAGTGACTCTAATTAAAGGATATAGTACATCTGTGTAGTGTGTGCCTGTGTGGGCATAGTATAAAATAATATTCGCTGATAAGTCAGGAATTGTTAAATGATTCGGTTATGTCGCTGCGTGTGAACGACGTATTTCATCGGGTATGCGGCGATACTGAAATGTCTGTCTATCGTTGGGAATAGTTGGATTTGAGTGGGGGAGAAGCGAGAAGTTGTCCTAATATTGGGCTGTCATAATATATGGTTTCCATAATATAGGATTTTCAAAATTTATATTATTGATATTCTAACACTGAGACCTTAAGTAAGAGGAAGAGTTAACTTGTGTATTTGTGAAAGCCACTGGAATCTACCAAAGGTTTCATTATGTTATGTGTCGCCATCACAATTTTAATGTGTTTGTCCGATGAATTTCCATGAGAACTGTGATAATTATATGTGCAATTAAGTAGGGGTGACCACCTATTTGGCCGCAATTAATTTGGAATATCAAAGAGGTTGTGGGTGTAAATTTTAGGCAAGGGCGTGTAGGCTGTACATATTCCTGGTGTATATACTCATTAGAACCATCATCTACTTATAGTAAGTAGTACTTAGTGTAATATTAAGTTAATACTGTGCGGGGTAACTTTACCTAAATTATGGTTAGATAATAAGTTTAGCTGGAGTATATCGTACCAAATATTAAGTAAAATAAGGGTCGGTAATAACTTTATTCTAAGCAATTTTATAATACGCAATATCCGTTAAACTCTTTAGCCATTGTATAGAAGAACTTACTAATGAGTACCATAACATTTATTAATTTGATTAAATTGCATTAATAAGTAAGATTTATAGTTTTGTGACCATACACTTTATCAATTACATTAAATTGTTATAATACCCTAGAAAGTTATAATACCATAGAACTGTCCAATATTTGAATTATACTACTACTCAGTTTGATTGGCACGAAGAGTCATACATGTAATGTTATTGCATATATTTTATAAATAAATTGGTGTCTTATTATTATTGTTAATTGCGGTTATTTATTTGTGCGCACTCCTAACCCTATTTTATTATCTGAGATTAGGTCCGATCTCTGCCGCGCATTGTAATCAAAAACGGTCGCCTCAATCCACGTAAGCACTTGAGACATTGACTGGATGTCTACTGGAATCCGCGGCACACCTAGTCGTGGCACACCATCTTCAGCTAGGGTACTGTTGTCTTTCCAAGGGTGCAGGTTATAGAATATAACAAAAGTGCAGCTTCCTTTTGTTAGACACGCACTGTGCAACATTCAAACGCATCTCGAAATTTGGCGTTGATTTTTTTATGACGATATAATAAAATTCATAGTAACTGATACTAATGATTATTTAGCATCTGTAAAAGATAAATGCGGCCAAGAAACTTATCACAGAAAAACAGATAAAGTCAAAATTGAGGCTCTATTAGGATTGCTCCTTTTGGCTGGGGTGAAAAAATGAAAAAATCCAACCATTTGATTCCTGAAGACCTTCTCCAAGAGAATGGTACCATTCTAGAATTGTTTAGAAGTACAATGACTCTTCAAATATTTCGGATGTTTGATTCGTCTTCTCCGTTTTGATGATATACAAACACGAGAGGAACGCCGTATGTTATAGTCGATGAAAAATTTGAAGCTTCCAGGAGACATGCGCCCATTAGGGCAGTATATGCCCCTGAAACCAAACAAATCCATATTTGTTTGGTTTCCAATAATCCATATCAAAAGTTTTGTTTTGTGTGATGTCAAAATATTTTATACACAGGAAGTATAAGTTGATACTCAACCAGAAAGGCGGTTTTTTCGGAACAATGCTGGAATGGCGATTGCACAACGATTATGCGAACCTATCTAGATAGATGATTTGCTAGCGTTCCATTAGCCGAGTACTTACTGCAACCAGGCCTAACAACCATAGGTATAATACGGTGCAATAAAAGAGAATTAAAGCAATAAAAGCAACCATCCGAATTTGTTCAACATAATTCTCGACCCATCGGAAGCAGCTTGTTTGGATTTGGAGACAATTGTACAATTGTATCGTACAATTGTACAATTGTATCCAAAAAAAAAAATTTATAAATAGAAACGTACTTTTAATTTGCACCTGTCTTAGCGATGATAAAATCGGCGCAGAAATTAAAACGCTTGAGATAATAATAGATTATAATGATACAAAACCGGGGATGGATGTAGTGGATCAACTTTCGAAAAGTATAATTGTGGAGGCCAAGAAGACACTGGCAAATGACAGTATTTGATCGTGTACTGAATATATCTGGCATAAATACTCAAGTGAATGTGGTTATAAAAAAAATCGAATGACAAATTATAGTTGCACAAAGTACAATAAGTTTTTGTGTTTGGAATATATTGAAGTTGCTGCAATAATTGTTTTCGTGTTTTAACACAGCTGAATAACATGTCTCCTTTATGTTGTAAAACTTTAAGAAATATAGTTTTTCGAGTCACAAAGTGCGTCTCGAGCGAATTACGCCAAACATTGATGAATATTATACTTTATTAGGGGAAGCAGCAGACATTGAATCTGAAGACGACTATTCGCTGAATTTAAAAAATTTATATTTTCAATCTATTGGAATAGAAGAAGCTATTGGAATAGAATAGAAAACCTTTTAGAAGAAGCTGTACCAAATAATTCCATCGTCACGAGATTCAGCCAATAATAGCAATGCATCTTCGAATTCTACAAAACATTTTTCAGGTTCACACATAAAATTACCAACTATTAATTTACCGAAATTTAAAGGCGATTTTACAAAATAGGTAGAATTAAGAGATACATTCGATGTGTTGCTAAATAGAAATAATGATTTAACTTGCATGCAAAGAGTTATTATCAAAAGCTTCCTTAGAACACGACTCTAAGGAAATAATAGAGTCCATGAAAATTTAGGCAGATAATTATGTTATAGTGTGGGGGCTTTTACGAGAAAGATATGACAATAAATATTGGGGTTTTTACTAGTACAAAGCAAAGTTTTGAAATTTTTGTTGTAATTATAAATTATATTCTGCTTAATTATTCAATATTTCACCTCCACCAGGTCAACTGTGTAAGGGATTGACCGCCCTACATACATTTACTCACAAAAATTCTAATACCAAACAAAATGTTGGGGAAAATGTATTCCCTAGAAAGCGTACAATTTTCCTGGAAAACTTTACAAAGAGGTACCCAGCGCCTCCACCAAATACGTCACGACTTACTTTGGTAGCGAGTGTTGCTCGCTGTGACGTGCCATGGTAGGGCGAGAGGGGAAAGATGTTATATGGGAATAGCCATCCCGCTCTCAACCTTAGGTACTCGGATCGATTATTACTTCTTAAACACAATTGGTTTACCTCGATACTAGCTTTCAGCTATCTATTTACTAAAGGTATAATTTTAATTAGGGAGTCAGAAAATTGAAAATGACAATCCCTAATACCACCCTGGGTATTACAATAAAAATCTAGACCTTGCCAATACGCCGCTGTACGGTGTGATACTAGAAGACTTCGCTGAACGAAGTATTACGTAGATCCAGTAGATCCCAATCCTTCACTACTTGCCGTATGATTGTTATATTTAAGTGAATAATCTACACCTGTCACTGTATTATTGCTTAACCATACATTCCACGCTTATTCCGTATTGTTCTGATTTTTATTTATTATTTATATCACTGCACGTTTTGCACTACTACTGCAGGCACCGCGTGTATATTAATTGGATTTGCCGTTTTGATTTATTTCTTTTGTATTGTTTGGTGCATACTAACCAAGTACACGCCTTTTACAGTTAACAATGTTTCATTTAATAGTTATTAACTTTGATTCAGGTGCCCGCTGGAACGGGATTTTGTGGACAACTCGCAAGACTCGAAGTTACCTAAGCCCTCAGAAAACCTCTGAGGACCGGAACAACATCATAAGTTCAAAGTGCACTCTCAATATAAACTGACCTGGCTCCCTGAGAATCATATCACTGGAAGTTACTTAATTAATTAATATTAATACGATATCTCTGTGTGCCATTCTGACACGTATGTTCTCTTGATTACCAGCGTCGCGAGCGAGAGGTCGTCACAGTGCTTTAACTGATTGCGTCTTGATAACAGTACTAAGAATTGTTTTTCTGGTTGTCGAAAATGCAATCTGTACTTAGATAAAGAGAACGGTAAGTTATATTAAACTGATAATAAGCCAGTTGTTAATTTACATAGCATGAATGTGGCTTATCATACATTGCTTTCCATTACATTGGTCCATACGGTCGATTCGAAATTTAATGTGCACAAGTGTCGTTTTTAATTAGATTCCGGGTCTCGGAGTAATTTTCTATCTTGCTTTGCGGTTAAGCGACGCTGTTGTAAAATCCAATCAATCAATTTTTTGTGAATGGAATAAATAACTGCAAAACGAATATTACAGGTAAATACGTAATAAAAATTTCGCGTACTAGAAATTTGCTTCAAAAATCTAGTGTCTATGTATTACGGAAAGTAGTGAAAATTTACCGCAAATAAAATTTGATATATGTAGCTAACAAATACCCTCATTTTAACCGGCGCCACCGTTCGTTATAGGTCAATTGAATTTAGGCTTTGGTAAACCTATATTCAAAGGAGAAAATGAGGCTAGTTTCTTTTTGGTCCGGTTACTTTCGATTAATTCGATTTTTTGTCACTACAATTCTAGATGTAATTTGGGTAGGAATAAACGGCAGTATGATCAGTTAAATAGTTTCTGGGAAATTGAAAAATTTCCATCGATAAAACCAATGTCTGGAGAGGTAAGATCTTGCAAGGAGTACTTTTAGCGAACTTCTAAACGCGACACCAATGGGAGGTTTATAGTGTCTCTTCCATTAAAATATTCTACTGAATTATTAGGGGATTTTGAAACTATGGTTATGAAGAGATTTTATACTATGGCAAAACGCTTACAGGGAAATACTACATTTTAAAAGGAGCATTTGTCTTTTCATTCCGAGTATGAACAGTTAGATCATATATCGTTGATAGATTCATATCATGTTTCTAAGGCAATCCAATATTTCCCACCTCTTCATGCTGTATTCAATGAAACAAGTGAATCCACCAAAGTACGCATTGTTTTTAATGGCCCTTTCATTTCAAGTTCTGGGTACTCTTTAAAGGACACTGTACCTGTTATAGAAAGTGATTTAATTTCAATTTAGTTGCGATTTCGACAACACACTGCAGCTGTGGCAGCTGATGTATCTAAAATGTATAGGCAAATACTAATTACGCCTGAGGATAGATGTCTCCAACAATTCTATTAGAGGACCTATCCTTCAAAGACTTTATCTGTTTATCAATTAAACACCGTTACGTATGGCACTACTACTCCCTCATATTGAGCCATTCGTACATAAACTAGCGTTAGAAATGCGGATATAACTTCCTCTAGCGTGTAATGCAATTAAAGAGGATTTGTACTTAAATGATTTTCTATCCGGTGCATAAAATATTTAGCAGGCACAAGGATTATGTCAACAAGTTATAAGTATTTTGTCGAAGGGATGCTTCGCTTTATGTAACTAGAAATTAAACAAGCCTGAAATTACTTTATCTTTGTCTTTGGATTCGAAAAATGTTCATAGTTTTACAACATTTGCCTCAGCTGGGCTTACAAATTGGTCACCTGCTGAAGTTAACTTATTTTTTCGAATGAATGATAATTTAAAATCCACAACTACTAAACGGGCTATTTTGTCAATAATTAGCCAGATTTTTGAACCATTGATCCAGGTATTGTCAGGTTAAGTCAAGGTATTGTGAGTTCAAAAATTATTCTTTAGATACTGTGGAAAGAAGGTTTAGACTGGGATGCCAAAGTACGCCCGCATATAGAAAATTTGTGTATAAAATTTAGAATGGAATTAGGAACCTTAAATAATCTAGCAATTCCATGACCTGTTTTGTGCGAAAATCGTGTAGGAATCCAAATACATGGATTCTTAAATGCGTCTAAAAAGTCTTGTGGTAGTTGCGTCTACATCCGTTGTCATAATAATTTTGGCGGAATTCACATGAATTTATTGTGCGCAAAATCAAAAGTGTCTTCATTAACGGGGCACAACATTCCTCGCTTAGAGCTTTGTGATGGGCTTCCTTTATCAAAATTAGTTAATAACGTTTTTAATTCCTTGCGTCTCAATATTAACGAAATTTTTCTTTGTTCCGATTCTCAGGTTATATTGGGATGACTCAGTACTTCAACTAATGACATACTGTAATTAGTTGAAGGAATCAAATTGCAATACGTACCGACTTCTGATAATCCAACAGATCTAGTTTCAAAAGTTGTAACCAACACAATTAATAGCTTCTAAATTGTGGTGGCACGGCCCTGAATTTCTTTCTAAGTGTTCCAGCCAATGGCCATCCTGCCAAATGTAATCTCGTGATTTGCCGAAAATGAAAAGGAATAAAATTGCGACATTTTCCACAATAAAATTGCGACATATCTCTGTGTGACATTTTCCACAATAAAATTGCGACATATCTCTGTGTGCCATTCTGACACGTATGTCCTCTTGATTTCGGTACTAAAGAATATTGTCGATCTTCACTACTTTCTAATTTTCTTCGCTTAAACTGTATCCAATTGTTCACGCAACGGAATTCCACGAGTAGGCGCTATATTGAATTATTCTAATTTAAAGTTTGAAACTAAACATTCTATTATTTTATCTCGTCAACATTGATTTACTAATCAATTATTTAAGTACGAACACACATGGCTGGGACATCTAGGCCCACAACAGTTATTAAGTTATATTCGTGGTCTACGTCGAAATAGAGAAGCGCCTAGTACATAAATGTATAAAATATTTTGAACGTAGTCCAAGGATCCAGGCACCAATAATGGGTTCCTTACCTAGTGGTCGTGTAAATTCTGACGGGAGCAGATTTTGACGGTCCGTGCTTAATAAAAGACAGAAAAGGTGTGGTGCAAAAACAAGAAAATCTTACTTAGCAATTTTTATTTGTTTCTGTGTAAAAGGTGTACATCTTGAAGTTGTGTTCGACCTAACCAGTGTTGTTTTTATTACTGCATTAAAAATATGTATATCTTGCAGGGGCAAACCAAGCTCTTTATATTATGACAATGCTACAAATTTTATAGGAAAACGCAATGAGTTCCAAACCGTAATAAAAAAATATTTCCCATAAATGTGTAGCTGACTTTCTAGCTAGCGAATCTATGAAATGGAATTTTATTCCGTATATAACCCACACTTTGGTGGTTTATGGGAATCACCTGCTAAGAGGGCCGAATTTAACGTAAAACGAATTGTAGGAGGAGTCATCTTAACCTGTGAAGAACTTGTAATAGTCACGACTCAAGTCGAAGCTATCCTTAACTCTAGATCTCACGTGCCCCTATCCAATTACATCCAATCATGCCCTTATCCAATAACATCAACGACCTCAATGTATTGAGACCAGCGCACTTAATGGTCGGAGTAAAATTAACTGCTCTTCCATAGCAGCAATTTCAAGAAATTAATGTAAGTCGACTAGCTAATTTAGAAGAAGTATGAACAAGTATTTTGGGAACGTTGGACTAAGGTTTATTTGTAATGTTTGCAACATATTTATATCTCGCTGGGGCCAACCAAGCTGGGGCCAACCAAGCTCTTTATATTCTGACAATGCTACAAATATTATAGGAGCACGAAATGAGTTCCAAACCCTAATAAAAAATATTTCTAATAAAAGTGTAGCTGACTTTCTAGCAAGCGAATCTACAAAATGGCATTTTGTTCCACACATAGCCCACGCTGGACTAACGATTTTGAGAATCGTCTGTTAAGACGGTCAAATTTATCCTGAAACGTATTATAAGAGGGGACATGTTAACGTTCGAAGAACTTGTAATGGCCACAACTCAAGTCGAAGTTTTCCTTAACTCTAGATCTCTCGTGCCCTTATCCAATAACATCAATGACATCAATGTATTGACACCCAGAGCAGCAATTTCAAGAAATTAATTTAAATCGACTAGCTAATTTTGAAAAACTCCAAAAGTATATACAAGTATTTTGGGAACGTTGGACTAATTTGTTATCTTTGCAACATCGTAAAAATGGAAGTTTGCATCCTCTCCCTTTGAAATTGGTACAATATTTCTTATTGGTGAAGACTAAACCAGTGCTTAATTGGAATCTTGGTAGAATAAATCCCGGTGCTGACAAATTTCCTCAAGTTGCCAATATTCTGACAAGAAAAGGAGTACAAAAAATGCTTTTGTCCAATTATATCCTCTACCACTAGAGAATTGATCCAAGTATATGGGAAAATGTACTAATAAATTTTTATAAATTAAAATAAATTTTTTTTAGTATTATACTCATATATCCAAGTTTGTTAGTTTCGTTTGAAAGTTGAGAGCTTTCAAAGCGGGCCTTTCTGTACATTTGCATGTACATTAAATGCGAACATCCTTTCTTATTCTTACGGTCTTGTCCACATGGTTCTGCAGCGTTTCATAAGAAGATACGTGGGTGGTAGAAAGTCAAAAAGAGTCGTCTTTTAGATAGATAGAAGAAAGGTACTGCGTGCGAGATGGTTTATTTTTTGTTTCCTAACGTTTATAATTTTCTTTAATCAGTGTTATTTTACCGTCAATATAATGTTTGAAAAACTACAAGTGAATGCTATAAATCAAGAAACAAACAAGTAGATTGTATATTCGTTCATATTTTATATCGTTTTTCTTTAAAATGTAAGCAGGGAACATTAGAGTCTTGTTTTTATTCTGCCCAGTAGAATAATCTCAATTTTCTTTATCTTGATTCGCATTCTTCGTCACATAATGTTGACAAAGTCATCCCTTGTCTTTGAACGGCGGATTTGAAAAATGTTTCTATGCGTGCAACAAGGCACATGTCTATCCTTTGACGGTGGATACTGATTTCAGGGAAATATTTTCAAATAATTTTATGTGCTTGACTTTTAAATCTATATTTGCTAGCATCAGGACATTGTACAATTATGTTCAATTTGTAGTTTAAGTATAACTTCACACTCATTGCTCTGGAATAGTGGTAAAATGGAATGGAATGTGCTCCCTTAGAACAAACATAACCGATGCAATTATTTGTTCTTTCATTTCAGCTGAAAACTTCCTGTTTTCGATACTGTTGCCTCAGCAATCAATCTCTCGTCTTTAATGTAGCCAAGAGCTTGAGTCAGCCGTCTTGTAATCTCAAAAGCATGTACGAATCAAAACATTGTGCAATTATACATTGTGGAATCAAAGCATTGTACAATTATGTTCAACTTGTAGTTTAAATATACTTTCTCACTCATTCTTCTGGAATAGCGAGAAAAATGTGGAAGATGCACCCTTAGAAATTGATATGTGCAATTATTAATTACTTAATTTCAGCTGAAAACTTCCTGTTATTGATCCTGTTGACTCTGCACTGAATGCATACAGTTCCCTCTCTTATCTTCAATGTGACCAAGAGTTTTAATAAGGCGCTTCGTAATCTCAAAACCATGTACGAATTTTACTTGCAAAGCTGTGTACTATTCATTTATCTAGGAACATTTAACAAGATAAAACCATTAACAAGATGTAACAAGATTGACTGTTTTCTACGTTTTCTTTAAGAATCCTTTAATTTTATTATTTTCGTGATACCATTTTTTTGGAGCAGTGTAAAAGAACATTAAGAATGGATTTTGTTCTAATTTCGTCTCTACATAACTTGTTTAATGTAATTATCTAGCACT
>WYDF02314054.1:0-14801 GCA_009867245.2 Adranes taylori
CTCCATAATTTAACTTAGAACGTATTTCTGGTAGTTTCATTTAATAACGCCCGAGATTTCTATACTTAAGTAAACCAAAAATTAAAAATTTGCCATCATCGAGCTAAGCAAATATATTCTAGCATCAGTAGCTCATAATTGTTTTTATCCGGTTCGAAGGACCATGATGGCAAAATTTTAATGATTGGATTAGGTAACTTTAGAAATCGCGGACGTTATTATATGAAACTATCAGCAATACGTTCTAAGTTAAAGTATCGATTTCTTTCTAAAATTTCACTCTATATATATATATATATATATATATATACCAATTCTTATCCAGTTGTAAACAAATTTGTGCATCTACTAACATTCAAACATTAGACCTTGTCGAACAATTAGGTAATGTATTTTGCTGATGCATTTTACTATGAATTAGTTTAGTCAAAATAATAATGCAGTGCAACGTAATGTGATATTCTTAGTTTTGTTAGTAAAACTTATACACATGTAATTTTATATGAAGCAATTCACATAACTATAATAGTTTGCTTTTGGTAGGAATTATTTTTAATTGCTTGTAAAGAGGTCAACTTTAATTTGTTAGGGATATTTAAATAATTATGCAAATAATTTATCTACGTAAAATATAACGCTCTACATCTTAAAATATATCAATAATAAATAATATATTACAATAAATGAGATATAGTAATTCAAAAAATGCTTCTTAAATATTTTTCACTATCCTGACTTGGACATAATTGGAGGGGCATGATGGAAAGATGAGCGGAAATTGGAAAATAGGAGAGGGTAAGATTGGGTTTATCTGAAGGGAATTTTTGTAGTATAGAGGTTGCAAATAGGCTTCATGAATAACATAGAGCCAGTATTAATAAGCTAAAAATTCCATCTTATGAAGGAGAAAGGAAGGGTAGTGTTATGGAAGGTATACAGAGATTTTATATGCAGATAGAGGAAAGGAGATGGTTAATGATTATAGTCTTTTTAAAGACTAATTGAAAGGAAGATATAAGACGGTTGAGTGAAAAGATAAGAGATAAGGAAAGAGCGTGAAAGGTGGGCTTTATTTCGATTATAGGAGATTGTAAGGAATAGGAGACCGAGGGGGTTAAATGCAGAAGAATTGAGAGGAAATAAAATCCAATATAGTTTGAGATTTTTCGAATGGGTGGAGGAAGAATTACTGACTATGGGGACTGAATGTTTGGCCGTAAATTGGAATGGTGAATTGACGTGCAGAAGGCAAGGCAGTGGATCATTTATATATTATGTGTTAACGGAAGAGAGTATCTTAAAAGGTTAAGAGGAATTTGTTAGCCACAAAGAAAGGAAAGTTTAGAGTTTATTAGTATAAAAAACAAAAAATAGGAAAGTGAAAAAAAGTTGTTAGGACCAAAAGTGGGAGGAAGAAGAGAGGACTGTAAGGACTGTGTTATGTAAAGTAATGGAAGGAGAAAAGGATTAATGTCACGTCATCAATAGGTGCCTTGGAAATAAACTAACTCATCTAATTATTATTTAAACAAGACTAAATACTGAAATAATTTGGAGACAATTGTCAGTCAAAAGCGGTTGAGAGGTTTGAAGTAATTTATAATTTAGTACAGCAGAAAAGGATTTCATCTTTATACCAAGGTTTTTTTTGCCAAAGACGATTTCGGATTGAAGAGCAATATTCATATTTCTATATAAATTTGCTCATATCGTCGAGAATTTCATAAAGCTCACATTATCTGTTTATCTAGACCTTGGAGCAATTTATTATCCTACTACAACAATTTAAAGTACGTACGTCGTTAGCAAAATTTTACACAGTTCTGCTTTATGAAGCAGTTTAATATTATCCATTTTTATTATATAATTTGTTGATATCAATAAAAACTGCATATGTAACAAAATGCATATGTTTAGAGATATTCCCAATTTAGTTAATGAGTCTTGTTCATATTTCGAAAAATGTCTTAATATAAAACATGCATCGGCAACATTGTCATATATTTCTAATACTTTGTCTTGTTGTAGCTGTCAATTCAGATCGCATCCATCTTTCCACGGCACATTGTGGTTTTCCCTTTCTTTTCTTCTACATTTCATTTGTTTTCCTTACAGTCTATTGCGTCCATGGTTATGGTGGAAATGGGGGTTTATACGTTGTTGGGGTTCGCTCAATTTTTATCCGCTTTAATGAGGGGATTAGACACAGGCATACGATACGCTACTTGTTCTGTTCGCTTCATTTTATTTTCGATCGTGTTGCTTCTTTCGCAATGAAAAATTCCCAATTTTACTAATAGGTGCTCGATTTAGTCGTTTGAAATCTTCGGATGTAATTTATTAATCGATTTATCATAAATAATGTGTTCGCTGCGTTGTGTTTATTTATTAGCCGTGAAAGAAGTGTTCCTTCACAGAATGAAATTCATGTTGAAGGGCCAAATATAAAATTAAGTTTTGCCCAGAAGAAGTATACTCTTATTTTAAAAGCATTATTTATGAATACTGCTCATATACCGTATGGTGGAGTTACTTGATGTTTTTAGATTGCGGTCAAACATTTAGATAATGGATGTATGGCATACAGAGTCTGCTCTTAAACACTTATCGGTGCTGAGTACTTACAAATCATTGATAAAAACAATTTGCCCCATTTAGGATAAATACAGATCCATAATTACTATTATTAATCTTACCTGCAACAAAAAGAATTTGAATATAAGTGTCTTGTACTTAATAAGAAATCTAAAATGTATATAAAAGTGGGCTATATTGGGACACTTTTTACCATCTCCAAATAAACTACGCACTAATATCAAAACTGAGGAATCTATCGATCGGTGAAAGGCTGTTAGTTAGCTTTACCATATGGTAACATGCTGTATTTTTATCTTTGATATAGCATATAGATATGTAATACCTATATGTATATGAAAGATATAGGATTCATGTTGTGAGATTTTTTCCTATTTCACCTTAGTACGTCTCTTGTATTGAAATGACTGCAATGTGTTAATACTCAATTCAAAGGGCGGTCATAAGGAACATTTTTACATATACAAAGTTTATTCTAAAAAAATTTTTTCTTCTTGCTCAAAAAATGTATAAAGAAGGGTTGATTTTCCGGCGTCTGTTACTATGTACGTACGTACGGACGTACGTCAGCATGTTCAAGTATTTCTCCTTCCCTATGGGAAGGAGAAATACTCGTATTTAAACTAGGAGATTGAAATTATTCATACTTCTAAAACGCCTAACCGTTTTCGATAAATTTTCAGGAAACTTTTAACATAGTATGGCGGGTAATCTTCTGAAGGTTAGGTACAAGGGATTACGGGAACGAGGGAATACGGAACACATATTCTTGAAATGTTGTTAAGCCTGGCCGCAGAAATTAAGGCCCTAATGCACACGGGAATATGTGAATATGGGAATATGGGAATATGGGAATACTGGTAAACTTGAGGCTCCCTGGTTGTGCATAAGTTTCCCAAATTTCATTTTTCCAGCATTCATAGGAACTGAGAAATTTAGGGTAGTACACTTTTTTTCAAGGTCAAATTACTCCGGTGCTATAACGTGCGAGATTTTTAAACTCACTTAATCGCTTAAGAATTAAAGGAGTGTTCGATACAAGAAATTAAAAAAAATGTTGCGAAGCAATTCGAGAAAATGGACTCTGAAGTTAGCAAAACAAAAACACCCTGTATATATGTTAAATTGTGATTATGAAAACAAAAATTCTAACATAACCGACGGGCGTTTATGAAACAGCTAGTGGATGCAAGAGAGTGAGAGGAAATGTAGGATATGTGAAAGAGATGAGGAAAGGTGGGAACATTGGGTGAATGTATGTACGGGAATGAAGTGGAGTGAGGAAGAAAGGAGTTTAGCGGGGAATATAAGAATATGTTTAAGAGGAGGAATTGGGGTTATAGATATAATGAAAAGAATTATTGAGGAGAGAAGGAAGAGGGAAGCGATGAAGGATGAGAAATAAGTAAAGGGTAAAATTCTTTGGAAGAGAGAAACGAGGAAGGTTTTAGGATAAAGATTTTATTTGATTTGTTTCTTTTTGCAATTAATTAATAGGATATGATATGTATAAATATTTGAGTTATAATTTATTGTGAAGCCTATTCCTTTAGTTATAGAAAATTGTAGGTATTTTAATTTTTTTGCCAATGAAGGTTATAATTATATAATTATATTCTTAAATATACATATCTGTGGAGAGGAATAAGTAATTAAAAATTAAAAAATTAAGCTTTATATAAAAGATATTACAAAATATAGTTTCAATGATAATTACATAAAAGATAAAATTTGCATTCATAGTTTGCCTTTTATTTGGTCTCTGACGGATCCCGTAGTTGTTTGAATGGATAGCCAGATAAGAACAAACTTTGATAATTTGCTGAAATACTCAAAGAGAATTTCTACATTAAATTATTTTGCAAGTTTCAGGATCTATCTAAATAAATAAATTTCCAGATTCTCTTCGCCTAATTAGATCTGCTCTATCAATCAAATGTCAGGATTTATTTTCAACATATATTTAGCATTCAATAAACTTAAATTAATGAAGTGCAGTTTAAACACTTTTATTCTAACGCAGTGATAGAAACAGATCTTTAAATTGGTGTAGGGAGTGTGTGTTTATTAGCGGATCCAGAAGACCTCCACCAACCCACGCGTGCAAAAAAGGATGTTAAGCAACGAAAGACTTTATAGATATTATAATTATATATTTTCATGCCTCTCTTACTCTAACCTAACCTACAATCGTTGTTGTACGTTGTTGTACTCCTATCCTCAGACTATTTATCTCGTGTCTATCTTCATACTTTCTTCCGGTGCTTTTATTGATTTCTTTTCTGCAGCCTGATGTCCCTTGTATAATTCTTCAATTTCATGTTTCTGCGTGGCTAGAACTGTCTTTCCAAAGCCCCTGTCTTTGGAATTGCTGAAATATCTACTCGTCTTCTGTCTTCCGTCTTCCGAAGGGTTTTAGGCTGTGTAGATAATCCTGTCTTCATTATAACGTCTTTAGTTTTTGCTATGAATGCGGTCGTGGATCTTCTTGCTTTTTGATTTCTTCGTCATTCGCTATGATACTTTTCCAAATTTCCACATTGCTAATGAATCCTTTTTCATATTGATGCATATCTGTCAATTTAGGTAGCTTAGAAAGAACATTAGAACAAAACAATTAAATAAAAAAAAATTTATGAATTCTAATAATAAAAATTCTTCGTCCGTTCTTATGTATTTCAAAAGTTAATTTTGCATAAAGAAATTTAGTTGACATGAGAAATTAGTAAATTATCAAGCTTATATTAAAAGCAACTGTTCAACCAAGGATGAACAGGGAAAAATTTCAACAAAATTTTTATTATTAGAATTCATAATTTTTTTTTATTTAATTGGTTTGTTCTAATGTTCTTTCTAAGCTACCACAATTGCGGTGATATTTAAAATAAATTTTCCAATTGATCATGGCCTTTCGAAGCTTTAAATTCAGTGCGTTACCAGTCCAGAATACATTCAGTGACTCACCTAATCCAAATCATTCCGTGGATGGCAGAGTCGGACATTAAAATATAATCAAGAAGTAGTGCAAGAAGATTTAACATGGTTTCGTTGGAGAAGACCTGGGCGTACAACGGAGTTATGTTGTTTTGAAAGCGGCAATATGTTCAACCAAGGATGAACAGGGAAAAATTTCAACAGACTTTTTATTATTTGAATTTAAACATTTTTCATTTATTAACTTTATATTTATGCTAATACATTTGTAGGAAATAAACGAGTTAATTTTTAGCGTCATCATTAAGCACTTCGCCTCATATTTTTACTCCGCTTTAATCTCCAATTGTAATAAATCTTAATAGATTGCGCAGTATTCTAAATTCATTAAATTTTTATGTTATATTGTCACGGTATTTTAGGTCCGAGGATTGTTCTCTCCGATGTGATATGGGTAACAGGGGACTTTTATTTGGGTTAGCGTAGCAATCCCCTGCTCACAATTATAGGTACATGAACTCCTTCGTTATTCTACAAGATAGCACTTTAGTTTAGCTACTTTTAGCAAAGTTATTAATTGAATAATTGATGCGGAAAGATCTAATCTAAATATCCCCAGTTAGACCCACTGAATTTAGAATAAAACACTAGGTCGGACCATCGCTAAGCTGGACATACCGTTTTCTAATTGTGCCTTTTGTGGCTGAGTAATTACTGGTAATGTAAATTCTTAACGCTAGTCATAAGCCTTAATAATTCAGGCAGCTGAAATGAAACAGGTCGTTAAAAATGTTCACCTACAATGTCGTGGCACGCTCATTCACTCCCATACGTAAAATAAAGAAAGCAACGCTTTGCAATTAATAATGTAAATCAAAACTTGAATAAAAGTGAGTGTGATTTGTTCAGTTACATCAAAGAAATTTTAAACTATGTACTTACAGATTTTTCCGCTGTATACAAACTATTTATTTATTGTTTTAGAGTAAGGCACCATTATCTAATATATTTATTTGTATTTCTTTTAACTTTACCTTGATCAACAAACTTGTTACTAATTACACTTGACTTTACTTCATTCATTAAAATTATACTCCACTTAATTGATCTGAATTATATGAATGCCAAAATATGAATGCTAAGTACGCGCTACATTAGACGAATGCATAATAAAATACTTAAATTTATGATCACACTTTAATTCGACATGAGATTATTTTTTATTTAATTATTATATATTATTTTATTCTAATATTATTTTATTTCGGATTATTAGTTCGCTACTTAGTCGGACATTTCGACATCTGGCGGACGCTCAAAATTACTATCTCTCTCCTAGAACTGAACATCGTTTTGATACACGGATCTCCTTCCACGGTATGCATATTTTTTGTCACTATTAATTTGTATCTCATTAGAGCATTCTAGAATAGTTTTTATAACACCTGTATGACATTGTCAATGGACTTTGTTACTATGCATAGTTCCTATGTACAATTGAGATTTGTTTAAGATGTAATAAATTAGAATAGGGTATAATAAATAACTAATATTTATCTTTGTACGTTAATAATAAAATAGATCTATCGTAAGTTACCCGAAGACTTTCCCCTTACGTAAAATGTTATTTACAATGCTAAAGCTTATATGGCGTCTAATTATTTTAACGTATTCACTTTATTAGCGAATGCTTAATACTCAATCCTTTTACATCTATCTAAACAGGAATGTGGACAAATCTCAATGTTACAATATTATTAAGGGCATTACTTGTAAATACACCAGTTCTATTCAAGTTCAATACTTATTTAATTGTTTTGTTCTAATATTTTTTCTTAGCTGGCACAAATGTAGTAGCTGTTTAAATTATATCTCCTAGTTGTTCATCAACATTTTCTTTGCACTCGGTTGTACTATATGGAGGACATCATTTTCAAGGATTATGGTATGGACTAGCCAAAATTGTAGAAAATCTACTTAAGACAACCACTAACGAAAGGGAGTGTTACGATCCTTGTTTATCTGCTTGCAGAATTGAACATTAAAGTTTAGTACGATTAAAAAAATCTTTCGGCATCAAGACATGTAACTGGCAAAAAGGAAAGAACAGAAACAGATTGCTGAGACTCATCACAACAAGGAAAAACCAATAAATCACAAGAAAACATTAAAGAAGTGATTCTTTAAACCGCCATAGGCGGTTTCTACCTAATCCCGCCTAGTACCGCACGGTCGGCGCTTGGAAATTAAAAAGCAAGAACAGGAATCTTATGGAAAGAAGAAACAGGTTCACAGAAAGAAGCACCTTTTATAGAATATAAAATCGATCAAGAGGATGCCTGAACTAGGTGATAACAGAACGCAATACTCGCCTAAGAAGACGCCATCCGAAATATGACTGAATAGAGCGTTGCCAGTCCAGTAGAGTTTCAGTGACTCGCCGGATCATTCCGTAGATGGCAGAGTCAGGCATAAAAGTATAAATAAGAAGTAGTGTAACCATATTTAACATGGATACGACCTGTTGGAGGAGACCTGTGCGTACAATGGAGTTCTGTTGTTCTGAGACCGGCAATATGTTTAACCCAGGATGAAGAGGGAAACATTTCAACAGATTTTTTACAATTTGAATTTAAGCATTTTATTTTTTATTTTTTCTAATACGTAAGCTTAATTTTTTTAACTTGTGTTTCATTTATTAATTTCGTATATATGTTACTAGATTATTTGGAAATAAGTGAGTTAAGGTTTAGCATCATCTTCACGCACTTTGCTTCTTATGTTTACATAACTTTAATCTCCATGAATTACTGCAATAAATCTTAATAGATTGTGCGGTGACCAAAATTAATTAAATTTTTTATCAATTAAAACCAAGTTTTCCAAAAACTCCATTTATTGATTAAGATTTTAAGCGCCTTCAGCCGATAAGGAAACAATAACAATAACGTTAGTACTATATTGAGATCAACATATTCAAGAATTAGGCGAAGAACTTGCCAAAATTGTATAAAATCTAATTAAGACAACCACTAACGACAAGGGGTGTTACAATCCTTGCAAAATAGAAATCTGTAGCTTAGTGGGATTTAATGCGATTTAAAAAATCTTTCGATGTACCGTAATGTCTGTTAAACGTTCAGTAAAGCACAGTGATGGTCTCGATCCTCACATAAATATTCAGATACGCCGGATAGTAAGAATATCATATAATATTTTATAGGTAACCAAAATGTAATACAAAAAATTTGCGTCAAATAATTAGGTATGAAACTTCAAATACCCATCCCTTATATAAGTCTCAGTATTGTGCATAAATCGTTAAAATTTTGCATCTAGAAAATAATGGAGCATAACCATTCACGTTATCATTCCCAGTTTTGCATAAAACAAACCAATAAAATTATACGATCTGATTATGACGATGGAGCGAATCGTCCGGAGTTATCCGTTTTTGTAGGTTCGACAAGTTGACAGCCAATTTCCGTAAAACATAAAAATATGAAAGCAAGACTAACGACAATTCGCGCATTACCAAACAAATTATAGTACCTACAGGTGGGACCAAAATACGAGAAAGGCATCAAAGAAGTGAAATAATTTTTATAATATTTTACTTTTTAAACGCTGGGAGAATTGAGTCAAAATTGTAGTGAAGTTCTTCCAAAAGTTTCAATAACGTAGGTCTATTTTGACTATACATTGCGCAATTATAACATCAATTTTGATTTTCTTATTTATCTGCAAATATTGCAATTCCTGT
This sequence comes from Adranes taylori, assembly GCA_009867245.2. Classification (NCBI taxonomy): domain Eukaryota; kingdom Metazoa; phylum Arthropoda; class Insecta; order Coleoptera; family Staphylinidae; genus Adranes; species Adranes taylori. Next base: position 9,293 of record WYDF02314054.1, read on the forward strand.
TTTTATACTCCTTTGTGTTCTTTAATTCCTTTGGGATTTTTGTCCAGTTTACCCTATAGACAAATGATATATTCTTATAAATAAACCATTGTTGTACAGTTTCAACTCATTTTGTTGAGAGCGGCTTAGATATTTTCTGGGAACAACCTTAGTGATTGAAATAAAATGATTTCCACTGTTTCTTAGTTTCACTCTTTTTGAATCTTTGTAAGTGGGTCAGTAGCGTACCTTTTGTCTCCGAAATTTGGTTCTTCTATACTGTGGATGTGTGCGATCCCCGTTACCACTTTTAATTTACTTTTGTAACTATTCACGGGACCAACTACGACTCGAGGGCGAAAGGGTACCTCTTTCACAATATGAATATTACTTTTTTGAATATCGTTGTATTGACATTGTTATAGACAGGTGACCAAAAAAATATGAATATTATTACTCTACGCAAGAAATGTCTAAAGTGAAATTAAACGAGTAAAGTACTCTAGTGGTAAAGCTTTGTTCATCGGTATATTTGACAGACCATTACGAATCCTAGGAAGTGGGATTATTTGATGTGGAAGGCGGTAAGGTAACGGCGCTCAAACTCGTTCCGAGAGAAATAAGCAAAGATTTATTTACTTAGTGACAACAACAAGAAAGAACAGATAACTGATGACGGTTGCTGTACATTATGGCAATGTGTAGAAGATACAGTTTTTTAATCTTAACGAACTCCTAACCTGTCCTTCTCGTAGGCCCGTCTACGACTGCAACTAATCTCTATTTGGGAATCTGACAGAGTACTTTTGAGGTGAAGGAAATGCCAGATTTTCCAGTAATGATCGTCTCCACTTCTGCAGGAATAGAAGGCACTGCGGAACTATCGAAAAACGGGCGGAGGGAGCCAGTTAGGAGAGCTCCTTAAGGTGTTAGCTTGAAGTCATTTTCTTGTGTGTGTGATACTTTTCAGTATTTTTATGATTATGTCTGACTCGTCTCTTTAAATCTTTGAAACTTTCCTCTTCCGTAGAGGTGTTCAGAAATCTATTGCTGTAATTTGGAAACCCGCTGATATTTGGTGGTTGGATAATTGATAGGAATATTGATAGTATTGTCACGTACGGAAAAATAATGTGTTGATTAAATATAATTTACTAGTAGCAGGTTCCCTTAGTTCATAAATTATACTTCAACTAATTCAAAATGCATTCGAATTATATTATATTGTAAAGAAAAATATTATTCTATAATAATCTTGCTCTATTCGTTAGATTCTAAGGATATTGAATTATCGAGCATTATTTTGAATGTTGTCTACTTATAAATAGAAGTAAAACACTACAAGGAAACAATTTTCTAATTCAATTTTCAATTTTCTAACTTGAATTATATTTTGTCTAATTACTGAATTGTCTAATTAGAATTATCCTTAGTTATAAATATTTAGGATTTATCTGTGCGAGCACAGAATTTCATAGGGAAAACACATTTTCGTTCTATCTGTCCGAAGGTTTTAGCCAAACAAAATTCTGTTCAGTGATTGACGCATGCCCAAAGCCACCGTAACTGGGTTTACTAACGATCAAAATAAGATACATTTTGATCGTAACAAAATAACAAACTAAGCACAACCTTTTTCCATTAATGTAATGTGTTAGAAAAAGATAGAGACAATCCCTGAACGTTAAAGTGGAACCCTTCAGGAAGATAGTTAGAGAGATGGCTATCGACAGCAACCGATTGGAGAGAGAAAAGTCAACAAAACGTGATGCACAAAGAGCAGAGCCTCAGTTGAATAGTAGTTTTACAATTTAAAAATTCGAAGCAAAAGTGCTGCTAGTTTCTTCGTTGAATTATGAATAATTCTAATATGTGAGTAGAATTTATTTAGTTTTGAAAGTTAGAAAAATAATCCAACATAAACAATCTTTTATTCTTTCAATATTAAAACAATATAAAAATTTCAAGTTCACTACTAACATAATTGAATTAAATTCTACTAAATTCTAATGCTTGATTAAATAAGATTATAAAATTTTATGATAGAAAATAAATATTTATATGACTAGATTAAGTGAAAATAGATTTGAGTTTTATTATATTCTGAGTCACCCTATTCCCATATAAAATTCTCCTGAATAAATTGAAGGATATTATAAAGCGTATATTTTAATTAAAGATTGATAATTTTTTGAAATAATTAAATATAAAATCGAGTTGCTTTTTATTATTTTATTATTATCGCTCCCTTGCAAATAAATTAAAGCTTCATTAGAAAAACTTCATCACCTAAGCAAGTATCATCACCTATACAATTCTTTGGAGTAAAACGACCTGGAATTTATTGTTCGGTGAAACGGTAATTCTGTGTTAAGATTTTCAGTGTAACTTTTCCAGCTAGCAGTTACGTACAAATTTTTAACGAAACAATATTAAAATAGTTTGTAGAAATTCTGAGAAATTTAAGCAGACGTGTTCAACAAAGACTGTATCTGCATCTTCGTCATTGCATGATTTTACGCAGTAAAATAAGAAAGCGTAAATTCTAGGATGTCTGTAACAGATCGTTTCAAGTGTTGGCAAGGGGCATTAAAAGTTAGTTTGTCGTAGAGTTTTAATAAAACGTTTTGATTTAAAATATAACTTAGATTCAGTGATCGTGGAAGTTCAGAGTGATACTCAGATGTAACTTTTTTTATTAATTACTTAATTATTATTTGATGCAAAGGCTGATCAAAATATTCAAATATTTTATCAGCGCTTGCAACATCCAATAATTAAGTAGTTATGAAAAACTCTTACGTTTGTATGTCACTCTATACTGCCATGAACACTGGCTTTAAGTTATACCAGAATGGCGTACTACTTAACTCTATGACACATTAATTTTTAGTGCCCCTTAGGCAACTTTTTTTTTTGCGTAGGAAGTGGAGAATCTTCAAAAGAGAAAGGATGCCCGATGCATCCAATAGTGTGGGATTTTTACCCACTAAACTCCACTCCCTGTTGGGATTGTATATTGTTGGGAGATTGGTGAGTTTGTTTAAAGGAGGCTTTAGGATTTATCATCCTCTTCAGCCTGGAACTATTAGGCAACGTCTGAAATGATCTTGTATAGATATCCCAGAATCTACGATAGGTGGAGCCTCCTAATTCTTCTGTGTAAAGTCATATGATGACGAATCAAAGGCAGTTTGAATGTCTTAAACAGTCCATAAACATCATTGTAGAATACTAAGCCTCCTTCTTCCGAGAAGTATTGAATAAAATCATTTTCGATGTACCTGAACCAAGAAAACGAAACACAATCTGCGCGCAAATTCTTATCATTAAGTCATGAAGCAATCAATTCTGAAGCCTCTTTGGTCAGATGTAAGTAGCCAATCAAATCGATCAGTTCAATTTGTGTAAATGGTTGTGGAGCTAAATTGCCACGTTCACGTAGTTATGTTCGGTTTCTTCACTTGATTCAATTTCTGAACCATCTACCTCAGGTTAATGTTCTGGCTGCATAGGCACTGGTATATCTGGACCATGAGGGATAGGGCGTAAAGCCGATGGCAGATTTAGATAGACGGTGTTCTTTTTATTGTTTACATTGATACCGTGATCACCGGTTGAACAAAAGTAACAATCATCACTAGGATTTTGTGGCTCTCGCCAGACCATCGGAACGCCAAATTTGAAACAACGGCACCGTCTTAGTTCTAAAACATACGTATAGCAAACTTAGTGGGGTGCCCATCTTTTGTCTTGATCTCCTACTTTTGCACCGAAATTCGCGAGACCGCACGCATTCGCTTGCCGCACGACCGATGTTATATGTATTTTTGTCTAAACACAATTAACTCACCACAGATGTAACAAAAGGAATCTGCAGACTTTTTACAGCCTCTTGACACCATTTTGAACACTGTATGTTTGCTTTTTAGCGTATATCTGACGCACAAACACTTGTGATCGCCGAGGATACTTACCAATGGTTGCGATAACATTGACAGCCAGCTGAAATTTACAACACGTTTAATGACGAAAGTGCTGTCATCTGCCAGTTTATGATGTTAACGATTCGTTTTCATCATAAACCGACAGATGGCAGCATTTCCTATGTATTCAAATCTTTTTTGAAATATAACACACTTTGACAAATTGCAATTTGCAAAAAATTCTGACGTTATGGAAAGAAACTAGGGTCATCTTTGGAGTCATCTTTGGATTCAGACATACATAGAAATCCATCAGCAAAACTTGGAAAACATGATACAACCGAAAATGTGCAGGCCTATGTTATATTTCCGGACGTAGCAATATTGCTTGTAAATATATGCTTTCTGAATATTTTAAATTACAACATGTTACTATTTGATCTGATTTTCTAGAATAACAAGCATAATTGGAAATATGTTTTTCAGTAAAATAAATTCTATTTCATTGTGCATTTCTTGTTGTTTCTAAATACAAAGAATATTCACATCATAACTAGTCCATTGTTTTATCTCTTGCGTTTCCACTATTTAATTATGAAACATTAGTGTTAAGTTCTTGGACATATATGGGATTAAACCTGATACTGGGCCTGAGTTGGCGAAACTATTTACGCCCTAGTGGTTCTTTTGGTAATATCTCTGTGAATTTCGGATATTCATTTAGAGATTTGCATAAAAGGTAGATACATCGAAAGAAATCATTTTGCCATTATCTTATATATGGATGTTTTCGATTATATCTATAAGTTATTTTTTTAAAGAGCTGCACATTCTTCAGGTATCATTTACGATATACTTGAATCACTCAGTTTAAATGTGTACATTAAACGTTTGAATGATTCATGTAAAAGTTCTTGAAAGGTGGGTTTATTCAAAGGTAAACCTTTAAAATTGCCTAAATCGCTGCAATCTTTCAAACCCTAGATTGGATAAGGGCAGAGGATCTCTTTCATTTCGTTTCGGTAACCATGGTTTCATCCATCATTTCGTTTCTATATGCAATTGGCATGAAGCCAAAGCTAGATCTCCTCTTCAAACATACGTTTCATATCTAATTCAAAATGAAATCGTTCAGCAAGAAAGTAATTGCTCGACACAAAATCTCAATAACTATGTATATTTTTTGTTGGTGAAGGTAGTAATAAAACAAAATTCACTAGATCCAATGAGAGCAATTCATCGCCGCGATTTATGCACTACAGTCATACAACTAATTGCAATGTATTTCGCAATGTCATATTCTAACCCATGCTAAAAAAATTTAATGAGAGGAAATATGTCTCCAACTTGATAAGCCCAGGAGGAAAGTAAGATACTAACTTTCTCGCGCAACCAATTTATAAACTTGAGATGTTTCTTATAAAATAGCAGGGATCGGTCTTTAGCAGGGAATAGTAGTTCAGTCTTTACAACTGTCGTGTACTATTGTATACATAAGGTTCGGAAGATCTCAGGTTCGGAGGATAGGAACATCCACGGAGTCGGTATAGCGATATCCAACAAAATCAACAACTTCGTGTTAGGCTACGAACCAATCAATGATC
>WYDF02314065.1:0-28309 GCA_009867245.2 Adranes taylori
TCTTTATATTGGGGGGAGGGGGCCCATCCGATGAATTTGCCACGGGCCTCGAACGGTATAGTTACGCCACTGGCTATCCGATCTGTATATATCTAAGATATGGCTTTTTTGTGCGAAAAACCGTCATCTGAATATGTACATATGTAATTTTATTTTGGCCAGCGTGCATATGAGAATAAATTCTTGTAAACACTTGCGACGCACGTGTAGAAAAATCCATAAACTATTTTGATTATTGGGAAATTAATGTCATTCTAGTTCCTTAGAATTATGAGCAACCAACTCGCAAAACTGCAGGTGTTTATATATTTCCAAATCCCTTTATGAAAGCGCGCAAGATTCAGTCGTACATGGACATATGGACTTCATATGTCCATATATCCGACAAGGAAAAGTCGGACATATGGACTTCATTCGTATTAACATATTGTCTAATGCTGATAGATTTCGTACCAATAATTAATTCGCGTTTAATTATTTAATTGTATTTTTCATTTGTCTCTTTTTCGAGGCTGTTCGGCCGATAACAATGTTCAGCTGCAAAATTTGTAACCACTAACCTAAAGGGGTGAAATGAAATAGGTAGGAGGATGCCAGTAGAATATCGAAGGTACACAGCAAGTTTTAAGGAATTATATTACAAGAATCAATTTCAGTCGACCGTTGTGTGCTCGTTGATTTTGTTATTTAATATATCTGCATCAATTGGGAAAAAACTTGATAAGCCGATTTATCTTTATAACGAGCCGCTACATTTGACAGCAAAAATGGATTTTTGAGGTATTTATGCATGGATTACATTTACTTCAAAACAATCTTAAATTAAAATACTTTAGAACGTCCTTTCCCGTGTATAGGAACTCCAACCTGAAAACAATAGATATACTAAGGTATTTATTGAAATAATCAATTAACTCTTTCTGGTGTATATATAAGACATTCCAAAAACGGAATTTTCTGATGTATTTAGGCTTTTGGTATACAGGAATACAAAGAAAATAAACGCATTTATCAAAATACCTCAAGTCCTGTTGGGTATGTAGGACACCGAAACAAAAAAGATTTTCTGATGTATTGTAACATAGCATGTTACTCTAGATAAATTGATTCAAATAAATAAATCGCGTCACCACGGGACGAGTAAGAAACCAGTTCATATGATAAGAACTTAAATACAGTTAAAATATATGATCGCACTATTACACAACAATGCGTATAGAGTAGAGGACTTAAGTAATATTGATCCGTATTGGTTTGTCATCGTGTGAAACCTGCTGCTACTTTACTGAAAAGTGTGGAAGACCGTAGCACGTAATAATTAACAAGGGAGTGGCTACATAGATACCCCTAAAACAGAACACTAGTTGTGTAGCGGCTCACGTCTAATACCGCCGATTTGTATAAAATATTTTAGTATCGACCAGCCAACCGGCAATAGTAAGCAGCCGACAGAGCGGCGATCGGCGCCTAAATTAGCATTTGGTAAGTGTTGGTGATATATTTTACACTGTTCTATTCCATGTATTTACGATAGTTTTGTTTTCTCTTTCCACCTTACCTATTTCCTATACCGCTAGAATATATGTTACTAACCCGTGCCCGTCCTTGTTAGTTACAGTCGCTCAGCAAACTTAACACCGGTGACCACCCCGGTATTGAGTGAACTATAGTGGTTTCTCGATGTATGTATTACACCACTGGAGGTATGTTCCTAACCCGTGTCTACCCTGCTTAGTTATAGTCTCTTAGCGAACTTACCGCCGGTGACCGCTCGGTGTTGAGTGAACTATAGTGGTTCCTAGAATTCCTACCATTATCATTTTCCAAAACATTACGCAAATAAACCCCCCCCCCCTCACAGTTGTTGTATACTCCATTTTTACATGCTTCCCGCATAGTTTTGTTATAATGTCACCGCACATTTGCACCTCTTTACATGCACCGCTTGTATATAATTTTTGTGTATACAAGTGTATTTGATTTATTAATCGCTAGTCGTCATTAATGCGCTACTATTTCTTTTCACATTTGCTAAATTGACGTTTAATATTGTATTACTTTCTTTCTTTGTACTTTGAAGATCAATAGACGTGTTTTGTTAAATCGTTAATGCTGTTTCACTGATTAGCAGTAAGTTTGTTACAGCTGTCCGCAAGATCACGAACACCTGGGCAACTCAGAAGACTCGTTGCTACTCGTGCTCTCAGTAAACCACTGACGTCCGGAGGAACAACAACAAAGGTTGCTAGCGTGCGGTCTTACATAAAACTGACCTGGTGCCCGAGAATCACGTTCCTGGAGGATAGTATATTCTGTAATAATTAAAATATTTGTTTAAGCCATTTGTGACTATCTGTCACAGTATAATGGATGAGGTGTAACACCGAAATTAGTAAATAATTTGAGGTATTTGTCAAAATTACACATCTAATCCTTTTCTATGTGAATTTTCTTACTCCGACATGGATTTTCTCACATCCAATTGGATTTTGAGGTGACATGCCCAAGAAAGGATTGTTGTTAGATATGTTGATAAACACCTAAATAAATCCATTATTTCGGACGTCCTGTACTGCGAAAAATGTTTCGTGAAGTATTTTACATAAAAACCTTCAAAATGTCTAAAGAAAATTTATTATTACGGATGTCCTACAGACCGGAAGGGATTTTCTGAGATACTTTAATTGACATGATGCACAGAAAATAAAAATTTTTACTGATCAACTGATCTAGTTTTTCTCAATTTGTGTAGATATATGTGTCATGTAATTTTAGACATGATCCGGCAAAAAGTCAGGAAACATTCCATGTTTATAATTTTCATAATTTGAATCGAATATACCTATGCCTCAAAGTTTATCAGAATCTAAGGAGGTGAGATAAAAGTAAGTAGAATACCTCTCAGGTAAATAACAAATTTGTAACCCTAAGTTGTATGCACATATCTAGATTTAATAAGGAAGTTATAAAAATACGCAGAACGCCAAGATAAATAAATCAAAATTTCGATTTACAGAAGCGTGGCTCATTTTTTTTAGTTATTTATTTAAGTATATAATAATAATTCTCCCCCACAAAATGATAATAATAATCAAAATGATAAATAAAACTAAAGTCCCGTGCCGAAAACGAAAAGTATTGTTAAAAGATGCATTAAAGAAATAGAGAATCTTTTTCTATTGTTTGGAATCGTTTTTCATCAAAGAAATAAAAGCGAAAGAAAAGATCTTTGACTGCAAGGAGCAAGAAATAAATATAGCGCAGTATTTGTTAAGCAAAAATTTTATTCTTATTTTAAGATAGATTCAGGTGCTTCGTTTCCTTCACATTGATTCTTTTTTATGTTAACTTTTGCAGCAGGCTAAAAATTGCCGTTGAACTTTTGATTCCAGATAATTTACAATAGAAGCAAGCAGCTGACAGATTTCAAAACAAGAGGGAATAATTTTGTATGAGACAGGGTTGGCATTTAGTTCAATAGCGATATACTGATCCGATGAGGGTGTTTAAATTTTGATATCTTTAAGCATTTAAGAATATTTTATTAGGGTAAATGACATATTTATGCAAAATATTCATCGAAACGGAAATTTCAAGTAAGTTTTAGATTGAAAACAACACGCGACCCACAATTTGATCACAATTTAACGCATTGGAAGTTATCCCTAAATCCGTACCTTAATTTTTACCTCCTTTCTTAATGAATAATTTTGTTCCCCGGATTATATTATTAATTATTCTAGTATCATATACTTAAAAAAATGTTGTTAAAACGCTCATTAGCTTTCGTAAAATTTCAAAATGGCGGCTAGGTGCACAATCGCCTTATAAACAAATTAAGAATTTTACCTATTTGTTAAAAAAATTGCAGATTTTTGAATCTCAAATACTGAAGCAAAGCCAAGAGGTTGCTATGAATTAAAATCTGGATGGCAACCGTCCTCAAAAAAAGAAACTAGGGGCTTCCAATGTCTTATGTGTCTCATTCTCCAATACCGAGGATGTCTTTTTAATTTGGCATATAGCATTAACAAAAAGCAATAGTAAAAATCTCAGTCCTTTATTGTTTTTCAAAGTACTTGCCACTATTGTCGATGCACTTTTGTATTCGCTCAAACCCATTGTTAAAGCACTTATTTGACTCTTCATGGGTACGCTCGAAATGATCATTTGGAAAGCATCGAATGCATCTCCAGATGATTGAAATCGTTGACCACGGAGTGCATTCTTGATGGCGGGAAATATAAAAAAATCGTTAGGACTTAAGTCACGGCTGTAAGGCGGATGATCAATTTGATGTTTTGTTGCTTCAAATATTTGTGAAGCCGTGTGAGCACTCACGTTGACATGGTAAAGGATGATCCGACGCTGTGGCTTAGTTTTTCGCAGCTCAGAAATGATTTCTGGGAAACAAACGGTTGTATACCAATCAGCAATTACCGTCCTTCGATTTTGTAAAGGAATTGTAGCCACATGTCCGTATTTTCATACAAAAGTTGCGACCATCTTTTTCAACACACTACGGGAACGGCTGACTTTGGTTGGGTTCTCCTCATCTTGAAACACCCATACAGTTGATTGACTTTTATTCTCGGGTTCATAAGAATAAATCCAAGGCTCATCACCACTGACGACACTGTACATATTTTTGGAGCAGCTTCTATTGAAAAATATGTACGTTAGAAACCTCCAAAAGATTCAAACATTGGTGACAGTCTGCTTCAAAAGAAAGAGCTAGGGGCTTCCAAAGTTTGCGTAATTTATTCATCTATATAAATAGCATATGTAGACAAAGTTTACAGTTTTCCGTATTTATTCCACGTAAATTGCAAAATTTTGTATTCGAGATATTAGAGCACTGGCAAAAGACTCTAAAACAAATCTAGTGGCTAAACTCCCTCAAAGAAAAGAATTATATGTCTTCCAAGGTTATATAATAATAAGTTGTGTATAATGTATTCCAAAGCTGTGTACATATGAACAAACTTTGCAGTTTTGGTTCCACATCAATCGCATTCTTTTCCATTTAAAATATTAGAAACATGTCAAATAGCTCTAAGAACTTAAAAATAGATGGCAACCACCCTTAAGATCAGAGCTACGGGCTTCGACATGTTGAACCAAAATCAAGGGATGACTCCTATACTTATTTAAAGCACATAGATTTATTTAGAATTTGTTAGAGCTTTTTGATATGCTCTTTGAGCTCTTAGAGGAGGGTTGCCATGTAAATTTGTTTTTATTTTATAGAAGCCTCTTGACTTTGCTCTTATATCTCGCATGAAAAATTTCTCGATTTAAGTGGAACAAATACAGAAAACTGTAAACTTTTTAGATGTATGTTATATAGATGGATAAATTGCACAAGATTTTAGAAGCCTCTAGCTCTTGCTTTTAACGAAGAGTGCCAGCCACGAATGTTTAGGAGCGTTGAAGGCTACTGACGTTCCTTTAACATTTTTGATCCAAAATTGTGCTATCTATGGGGAAAAAATACATAAAACTGTATAATTTGTTTACATATGTAATATTGATGAGTGAGTAAGATATATAAGACTTTGAAAGCCCCTAGCTTCTTTTTTTGAGTGATTTCAATTTGTTGTAACCCTTGGCTTTGCTTTAGTATTTGGAATTCAAAAATTTGCAATTTTATTTTTTTTTAATAAATAGGTAAAATTCTCAATCTGTTTATAAGGAGGTTGTACACTTAGCCGCCATTTAGAAATTTTACGAAAAACTAATATAAGTGCATCAGCATTTTTCAAGGATATGGCACTAGAATAATTTAGGGGGCGAAAAATTTAGGGATGGATTTAGAAATAACTTACGTTACAATACGTTACAGTTTTATAATAATATTTTTCTTTACGATCATACAGTTTTATGATATTAATACAATAAGACAGTATTATTACTATCAAGTAATATAGAAATGTTAGTTTTATAACGCTTATATGTGGAAATAAAAAAATCTGAACCTAATAAATACAAATCAATATGTGGCACAGCGTTAATTAGACGCTCAAGTATACAGCGTAATTAGAAAATAAAAGATTGACAACGAACGTTTGATTATAATAAAATTTATTACACATTTCTAGGTAGTCAAGTACTGTTCAAAAGCTACTTAACAATATTGGTTAATTAAGTATATAGTATTATATATTAGATAGTTAGAATTAGTATGTGTATTAAATAAGATAGTGGGCGTTATAAGAAAATGTGTTAATTTATTCATAATGGCACAAGTACTTGCTCTTTGCATCAGTAAGCCTTCTTTACAAGGATATAAATACATTAGCATTAGGTTATATGATGAGTAGTACGAGAAGCGAAAGGGAGCATGTAAAGATGATAGTAAAGAAAGCCAGAGTAGCAGCAGAAAGGTTAGGGAACGTATGGAAGAATAGATTTGGGGATTCGGCGAAAATGAGAATAAGAATTCTGAATGTATGTGTGGAGACTATGGTAATGTATGGAGCAGAAGTATGGGAGGTAAGGGAGAGAGAGTAGATTGAAAGAATGGCAGTGAAATACTTGAAGAGGATTTTGGGAGTAGATAGATCGACCCCGAGGGAGAACGTGTTACAGAAGGTAAATGGGTATAAGTGTTGGGTAAAGGGTGTAAAAAAAGATGACTAATATGAAGGGAGTTAATGGTAGGAGAAATGGAAAGAATTGTAAGGAAGACGTATATATGCGCTATGGAGGAAACGCAAAGGGGAGAGACAAAAATAGATGGGTGATGGTGCAAAAGAGAATGTATGAGAGATGTGGGTGGTCGATGAGACAATGGTATGATGAATGATGAAAGGAGGGGTAAGTGAAATGGAAGTGGAGAGAACGATGATGGATGTGGAAAGGCAAGAGAGGAGGGAGAAAATAAGAGGAAGTAGGTATAACAAAAGGTATAAGGAAATACAAGTGGATGGAGCGATGCCAGAGTATTTGAAGCTCCTATTCGACTCCAAATACCATATGAAAGAGAAAAAGATGATTGAAAGGTTTAGGTGTGGGAGCATGGAAAGAGGGACTAGATCTTGGATAAGAGAGAGAGAGAGAGAGAGAGAGAGAGAAAGTGAAAGATGCTGTAGGATATGTATAGGTATGGAGGAAACTTGGATGGTCGAATGAGAAAAGCGAGAAATTGGAGGGCATGTTTGGGGCAGAAAGGGAAAGGAAGTAAAATAATGGAGGAAATATACGGAAGGGGTAAGAAGTAAAAGAGAGAAAAATGGAAATTCGGCATGCCAGGTCACTTCTGCCCTGGAAATAGTAATACATAGTGTTTTTATTTTTTATTTTAATTTTTTTGCCGTAATATTTTCGGTTGTTTTGGTTTATTATTAATTTTTTTGTATTTTTTTCTGCTCGTGTGCTGTTAGGGTATTTTTGTTCTTGTTTATATTAATTTATAATTGTAGATTCAATTGGAGTTCTTTTAATTTGTAAAAATTTGGAAGTAATTATGTTATTTTTGTAATTGAATGTATGATGTCTTGTAATATGTTTTGATGCCAATAAGCGTTATTTTAATTTTTTAATTTAATTTTACATTAGCATTAGCATCTCATTAGCAACATACTACAGATACTTTTTTTTTTAAATATGACACATGAAGTTTTCAATTATGGAGCATCTTCATTATATCAAAAATTAACTGATGTCATCAGCTATCAAAAAGTTCTACCAGAAATTTTATTCGTAATCAAGCACCGTCGTTGTACGAGGTGGTCATTGCTAGCAGGTATTCGATCTGAATGACTTCAATCATCCAAAATATTCAGTAAGAAAATTTTGATTATTTCATTCGTAGTGGTTTGACATAAAATCTGGAATCTTCGATCATAATATTGTCAATGTTCTAAATCAGAATAATTTGATGGCTGTAAATTTTAAAGATTCTGCATCAAAGTAATTGTGCTCTGGATAAGACTTCAACCCCCTAACAAAAACCTAGAAAATTATTTTGACAAATTCACTTGGCCCCAGTTATTTTTGAATGTACAAAAAACGTAAAATTGTGTGCTTCCCAACACATTACGTATGGATTTAAGACTAGATGAAAACGTACTCGCATAAAACCATTCGTCAGGTCAAATATTCAAAATGGCGATCAATCGAACCATTTATTACGCTTCACATTTGTGGCAAAATCCCGATCCGAATAGATTCAAGCCATCCGGTAGACTCACAGTGTGTGTAATCATCAAACCAAACCATTAAGACGTTGGACAGTCAAATTTAAGCTTGTCTACGTTGTGATATTATAATAGCAGTTACTACCGTATTTATATGAAAATAGGACCTAATAAAAAAATAAGCCCTAGTATGATATTCAGGGTACTTCTAATATAAGCCATATCCCTAAAATAATCCCCAGTTAAGATCGTCAGTCGAGTACAGTACGGAATTGTGGAAGACTCCAGTGATAAAAATCGTATAGCATTGTTTCCTGCAATGGAACACTTCATCGGTGAATGAATTGCTGACAGGAGAGTAAAGGGTTTGGTTGCTCGCAGGGCTGCTTTTCCCTAAGCATTTTCACTTGCGATGGCACCACAACTATACATATTGCCAGACAAATTCAAAGCGACACAACACTGGATAGATGGCTTCCTTCAGCGGTACGAACTGTATCTAAAAAGATCGACAACAATGTTCAACTTGGAAGATACTGAAGCGATTAAACGTGTACAGTGTTTCTTTCGTTCATGGCAATGAGTTATCTAAGTACCAACTCTCAAACATGATTCCTATGGATGAAACTACATTGCTTCTGACCAAGCGTTTCGAACTACTATTAATCAACCTATGCGATACATATTCCTTCGACTGTTATGGCCATTCGTCTTGATGGAAAAAAAGCCCTCCCCCCTCTAATCTTTCTAAGGCCAAGAAAGAAAAAATCAAATGAGTTTCAAATATTTATGTTCGGCAGACTGAAAAAACTCGGTGCACACAAGCAGCAATAAGAAACTGGGTCGATTTATTTCTACTACTTATCTTGCGAGGTGGCCCAAACGGTATGTTAGAGCTCACCGCGATAAAACCATGAAGAACTTTCTTGCACCATGAAAAAATTCCTTGCAGAAAGAAGAATTGATCAAATAATGATTCCCGCAGGAATGACTGCATGTGTAAAAATAATTATTGAATCTCCAAACTCTTGATACTGCAATCAACAATTCATTTAAAGACAAGTTGCGCACGGACGTCAATGACTACTTTGCAAATAGAATGAAGATAAATCAACGCGGAAATTTAGTGAAGCCTAATCAAGAAAGTATTACTTGGGTGAAAAATGGATGAAGTAAAATAATGGGCAGCTGTGTTGCCAATACCTTACGAGCAGGCACATGGACAAGAACAGCTCATTTGAAGAGAGTTTTATTGCTCAGCATAAAGGCTAGGGCCACTGGTCTTACATTAAATGAAGTCGAACAAAATTCAAGTCAGAATTCGGAATTTGGAGCTTCATGGAAATGCTCCGGTAGCAAACAACATGGCTGTATTACAATAAAGAATTTTGTGCATTTTTGAATCTTTCTTGAACCTAAATAAATGTATTTCTTGAACCTGAATAAATGTGTTTCGTGAACAAATATTAATAATTTGGCATGAAATATAAGACGTCCCCTGAAAATAACCCCTAGCATGTCTTTTGTAACAAAATTTACTACAAGATCTTATTTTCGGGTAAACACGGTAGCGGTAGGAATTTCTTCTTGAAATAAAACACGGCGACCACCATGATAAATTAAAGAAATTGTACTCTAGAGTTATTTAAAACAAAAAACCTGAAAGGTAGCCGCGAAGCAGTATAAAGAAAACCTGCAAACTATACGAGGTTCATGTAGCAAAAATTGGAGGAAAATAAGTTTTTATTTAGTTGATCAATTTCATGCCACGTTAGAAATAATCTGAAAACATTCTGGATAAATAAGTTTTCTGGTCACATTGTCAATATTTACCTTATTCTATTTATTTAAACTCGCTTATATAATTTATCAAATGACTTATTGTTTTCCATCTTCCAAACATCTTTTTTGTTATTACATTATTTTTTTAAATTTTAAATGCAAACTACTAAAGGCATCTAAAATTTGGAATACAACCATGAATATTTAAGAAAATTAATTGAAAAAATAATGTAACGAGGCAAAAGATCGAGCATTTGATACTTATAAATAATACAAAATTGAAGATGTCTAGACGCGCTAAAAGGTATAGCGGTTTAAGCAGTTAGAAAATGGTAGGACGAGCACTGGGAAACTTACCATAGTTTTACGATTGAAGTGTAGAAATACTTATTGAATATTGATTACACCCTATGCTATTTAATCTAGTCTTAAATAAACTCTTTCTACAGGGACATAATTTGATGTAAAAGATATAGTGCGGTAACTAGTACGATGCTCTTTTCAGTGTATGGGTGAATGATCGATCTAATCGATCTAATATAGTTGATAGCATAACTGTGTGGGGTGTTTAGTGGTATGTGTGCAGGCAGGCAGGCAGGCAGGCAGGCAGGCAGGCAGGCAGGCAGGCAGGCAGGCAGGCACATTAATCATAGCTACAAGTAATTAGTAAATTATGCACACTGTTGTCTAGTCGAGTAGTCAGCTAGAAGGAAACCAAAAATGAATAAAAACGTCACCAAGCTGCTGGACGAGAGATTAAGAATCGGCATCGGCCGCCGAAATCCGCGACGGTCAGTTCCGTGAAAATTTAATCATGAATTAAATTAAATAAAAATCAGAATTAACTATAAATAAATTATGACTAAAATAAAGAGTTGCATTTACTAATGAGAAGAAAATTAGTTAGGATGCCTGGTATTAACAGTAATCGTGATTAAATTAAATAAATATTTGAGTTTGAATTTTACGATGAAAATAGATTAAATCTAATCGGAAGGTAACAAGTTTATTTATTGAAGTGGATTAAAATAATTCTGAAGGGATATCTAAGATCACTATGCGCTAATATAAATATAATTATAAAATAAGTTTGTGAGCTAATAAGTTTGTGAGCCAAGTTTGTATACGCCATTTTTATTGAATTATTCTTACGTAATATTTGAGCATGACTAATATTTTATTTTATTATTTTTCATAGGTTAATTATTTTGTGAATGAATATTTTATTTAATTACATGTATGAATTTCTGAAACCATTTCTAATACATTTTATGAAGTTTATACAATATTCTTTTATTTAAACAGCCACGACTCATGAAGGACAGTTCGTTGTTAATAGGAGTACGGAGAGCTGATTAAATTTAGGTTAGCCTAGTGTAATCAAATTTGTAAAATTCTCGTAACCCAACCAATGACCAAATCCAGTGTTCATTCATTGAGTGGACATAAATATGGGATTATAATTCGTATATTCTGACTCATTAAAAAATTATTCTGAAGTAAATAACTAAAAGTAAGTATTAAAATGATGTGCATTTTTCTAAAGCAATAAACGATCTAAGAGAGCAACCCTCTCCTCACAAAATATAAAGTGACAATAAGATCACAACAATGCCCTGCAAATGACACGGATTGACTAGAGATCCTTTGTCGTATTAAATAGACTCGAGCCTACTGGGCTGGTGTTATATGTATAGGTTGTGTGCAGTTACTTCTGAGATCTGATAATGCCAAAATGACCAACAGCATTATGAATCTATCATACTATGTTCCTAAGGCCTGGGCCTAGATAGTCCAAAAACATATTATGCATAGATTACGAACAGTACATGTTCTGGAACTCCTTCCAAAAATTATATAATCAGGAAAATTCCTATAAAGTGTGAACTTGATGGGTGTATAATCCACTTTCAGTCAATTTCTAATGTAAATTTCACAGTTTTACGTTGATTCATTGTACAACCATTTGTAGGCGCCTTAATACCGGCAAATACAAATACGGACATTCTGACAAATAAGAAATGTTGTTATTGAATAATTCTATTGTTAATAGAGCAAATCGAATGTTTATATGTTGTTTTTCTTAGTTTAAAAACACTAACTGTGTCTGACTGAGCATTGGCGCCATTACTTGTAATAGTTTTTAATACTTTTAATCTATTCATATCATGTTGATTTATTTCATTTTTCTACAACTGCATAAAGAAAGTAATAACTTCTAAGGATATTACAATAATGTAAAATAGGACCAAGAATAGTAATTTCTATAATAAAATCAAGCAAAAATCAGATGTCCAGAAGTATTTCAGAACACAGTAACTGAAATTATTAAAAAAACTAAACGAAAAACTGAATATTGCATAAAATTGAAATGTAACTATACTTGAATAAGAAAAAAATATAAAACACAGGGAAAAATTATTAAAACTATTATTCTAAATATTAAATTATTTATTTCTTATTATTCAAATATTTAAACAATTATTATTAATTCTTAAGTTATTATTTCATTACAATAAAATATGTCGACTGTCGTCGAAAAACAAAAGTATGATAAAAAATAAGTGGCATATCTAGAACCTCACAAAAGGGGAAGTTGAAGAGTAAAATAAAGACGCAGACAATTTTTTTTTGTCTGAAACACTTTTTTCAGAAAGCATAAGAAAATCTTACCTTATTTAAAGTGAAATGCCGTGCTTCTATTTTCTTTTACAAAGTCATCTATAACATCAACATAAAATCTTTTTTCACGAGAATATTCTTTCACTAATTCCTTTGCAGTTGCTATTAATCTCAAAGGAGAATGTCTTTCTTGTCCTCTAGAATTCCAAATAAAACTTTTAATTCGTTTAAGCGCAATAAAGGAACATCACGTATATGTAATGCGAGATGTAATCCTAACTCAGTCCTAACGTGCTGTAGCCATAAATTTTGCCTACCCAAAAATTATTTGAAAAGAAAGTTTTGTTTTTCAAAAAGAAGTTTGGAAAGAAAATTTAAAGATAAAAAAATCAAAAATACAAAAAACAACTCACTAGAAGTGGGGATGGGGTTTCGGTCTCTCGAGTGAAAGCTAATCGCTTTAAACATTCAGCAATTCCACTGATAATATCTTTTACTACTTTTTACAACCAGCATTTCACAAATGTACTATGTGTACTCTGTCAGGTTACAGCTTACACAAGACTATTTTTAGTTTGATTTTCAAACAAAATTATGCGTAAAAACGAAATATTTTTGCATTGATGCGATAATTGTATTGTTTATATATTAATCTGTAACAAATTTCACTTTCACATCCTTTTTCAACTGCACAGTAAAAAGTATTTATTTTATTACAAAATATTGTTGGACCCGCTCTTGTTACCGATCTGCGTATATAAAACACTACAGTAGCGATAAGCTTTAACTTCGTAGCTTATAAGTCGCTCCGGGATACATGTTATTTTGTCGTTCGTGTGCTGAAGCGGACAGTTCAAATCAGTTTGGAGCTTCATTAATAATAATTATATGTATTCGGTTTAATATATAATCGGGATAATATATAATATTAAATTTTTGTGGTAAAATTTTCTGAAACTTAAAAATAGTTTTATTTGAATTTATTTAGACGCTGTAGGTATTTAGTTTACGTAGAGAAAGCTGTGCTTCCCTGACTTCCATGCTAAACACGCCACTGCAAAAAATGAAAATACATGTTCTATTAGTAGTTGGATTCGCGTGAACTTTTATATGAGGAGTTCTAAACATGCCCATACATAAACAGATAAAATATCTGTATATTTTTTATTGTCTATAATGAACATTAATCTAAACCAGCCGCATCAAAAAATATTGTTTACAAAGTTTAGAACCTTTTTATTTCGAACCTTTTAATTTTCACTGTCACCTTATAACTAGTCTATTAAATTCAATTTGCTCAATAATTGTTTAGGGTAAATAAACAACACTAGTCTAACCTATAAATCGCCCTTTTTGCGGTCCCCACATTTGCCTCTGGCGAGGACAACTTTGCTGTCCGGTTTGGCATGGCCTACGACCCCTATTGACTAACTTTTTGGCTAATTTCGAAAGAGGCTTATGAATTAGTGCGCTTTAGCGCGGTCTGCTGCCGTTTTTTTGACTTTCCCCACTACCGCTTTTGAGTCACTTTTTCTTCGTATCCACTTTGCGTAAAATTGAGCTCCCTGGGTCTTACACTTCCACAAGTTTTATTTTTACGTAGCCACCGAGATATTTAATGTAATACAATAGCCGGTTTCAAGTAAATGGATCGCAAAGTTTACAAAACAAAGAACACCTTGTATATATGTTAAATTTTGATTTTAGAAAAAATGTTTTAAATAAAATTGAACGAACTGTTGGTAGGCTATGTAATAAAGTTTATACAAGTGTCCTATCTTTTATAGTTCCTGAAATATATCAAAAAGTTTGTAAATTTTGGCAACGTCGCGTACAATACTTGGAGGGATGGCACTACTTTCATTCGACGTATAATACAATATACTATACGCGAGCGAAATTTCAGTTTTCTGATTTGAACACTGAATTGCTCAATAAAATAATTATTTTGAACCCATCCCAAAATTATAATGTGCACTCGCCACTAATAACAGATGTTATTCAATTGCAAAAGCACAGTATACGTCTCATACGACGTACAATAATTTTTCCTGTAACTTTGCATATACGTATCGAATCCCGAGGCATAAATTGCAGCACCCTGAACCAAATACTCGTATCCTGAACCAAAAGCTCAAATCTCAAACGAAAAAATCTAATCCATATCCCAAAAACCTATACTAAAACCAAAATATTAATTCTCAGGCCAAACATTACCCAAGCCTAACTAGAACTCGTATCTCGCCACTCTAATCAAATCCCGAACCAAAAACTCAGATCCCTAACTAAAAAATCTAATCTTGGCACTCTAATCAAATCTAGAGGCACAAATTGCTAACCCTGAGGGCCGCCAATTTACTATATAAACACTCTTGTATTCGAATGCAAAAATCTAATCTCGGCACTAATCAAATTCCGAGCCAAAAAATTCTCAACCTTGAGGGCCACAATTTTACTATATAAACATGCAATAAATATGCATGCAAATCTAATCTCGGTACTCTAATCAAATCACGAGCCGCAAATTGCACAATTCAGAAATTTCATATTCAAATTAAAAGGCTGAAATTTTGCAGATATATAGCACCTTTTATTATACGTCAAATAAAAAAATGCCATGTTGCCAAATTGTATAGGAAGCGGTGTTGCCATATTTGAAATTTAACAAACATTTTGAAATATGTGAGGAACGATAAAAATAGGACATTCGAATAAACTTTATTGTATAGGCTACATAAACGCCCTTGTATAGGCTACATAAACGACTGTCAAGGGGCCGGCGACACTTAGTCGTACTAACCGGACGACGCACAAAACGACAGGATAGTTGAAGCTTAAATATTAAAGGATCTCTCGACATAAGAAATATAATCAAAATCGTTCATCTAGTTTCTAAGAAAATGAACCTCAAAGTTTTCAAAACAAAAAACACCCTGTATCTATGTTAAATTGTGATTTTAGAAAAAATGTTTTAAATACGAATAAACTTTATTTTATGTAGCCTATAAAATAAAGTTTATTCGAATGTCCTATCTTTTATCGTTCCTGAGATATTTCAAAAAGATTGTTAAACTTCAAACGTGGCTTCCTATACAATTTGGCAGCATGGTACTTTTTTATTCATAATACATAATACAAAGTGCCATATGTGTGCAAAATTTCAGCGTCCTAGTTTGTATATGACACTTCTGAAAACTAAATTACTCATGTCCGCCATATTGGATTTATAAAAAAATTTAAAAAACCGTTCTGCGGAATCACCGCTACGAATCACATTTTTCCTAGTAAATTACATAATAATGTCGCGATTATTTTCGTCGTGACAGTACAGTGGGGTGAGTTGTTTACTTGATAAATCCCAAAATTTTCTAATTAAAACCCACCTGACTACAAAAAAAGGATAAAAAAGTTAATAATTTATTTAGTTAATGTGAATTCATTTATAACATTGATTTAAATCGGGTCGGAATAACACGTAAAATAATAGAACTCAATATATATTTTATTCCATATATCCATATATTCAAAAAGAGAATAATTGGCATACGATCAAATTTAATACCAATTCTCATATAAATAAAATAATTACCAAGAATCAATAAGCAAATCATTTCTAAATAAAATTAGTTCATTAGTTATTAAAATTAGTGACAAGAATAAATTCAGAATTTAATTTGTTTGAGATTTTCAAACTAGTCAATAAAATATAATAATATAATTAAAACTTACATATGTGCTGCAGACATTTTGAACACTGGGATATACTACACTGCTTTTCTAGAGATCCATGTCCTACTTTTCGCTCTTGGCAGCTCGCTATCGTCCAACAGGTGCTTGGTACCTGAATAAGTTTCCCATCTCATTTTTTCCATTGAACTATCTCTAATACTTTACCCCTGCTTTTCCCACTCTGGCTTCTGCCGCAAAAAAACATCTTGCGTCTAGAGTTGCATGACTAAACCCCTTGAATCCAGGACATGATAGCTGAGTACCCTTTCTACATTCCATTCGCTATCTATAAAGCGCACAGATTTATTCTATTTAAAGTATATTGAATAAGAATAATTTCGAGTACTTAATCAATACAGAATAATTACGTTAGATGAATTAATTGTTTCCCTTTGAAGCGTTGAGTTTGTAGTACAACTTTTATTGATAAGTTTAAATACATTTAATTTATATAATTAATTTGATTGTTAGACAATAATGTTTATGTAACTAAACATTTCTTATAATTTAGTCATCATGACTTATGAGTATTCAAAGTACACAAAACATCTACAGTAGAAGTAACACAAATGAGTAGTTCTAATGTTATCCGCGTTAAATGAGCCCCCGTGCTCGAAGACTTTCGACCCACTTGCAAACAAAATTTAAAAGGCTAAATTCAAACACGATTTAAAGTACAGCCATCAAAGTACTTTCAAACTGGACTAGAATAAACTCCTCAAAATATCAAGCTGTACTTCAATGTTATACAATATAATAAACATGATATAAATAATTTTATGTATTATTACATTATACAACTTTTTTCGCGTTACAATAATTTAATAATGAAGTGGCTGATGCAGACAATGCGTTGGATCCATTAGGAAGAGCATGCAAATCTGGATGAAAACTTAAGCGACACCAATGTAAAGTGTACCTGTATAACTCAGGAAATGCCATAAGAAACATAGGAGTGAACTGCGCGGCGCCTTTAAGCTTTCCAACAATACATCTTTTTAGGATCTTGATCGAGAAAAATCGAATAGACAGTTTAAAAAGTACAAACTATCTGGAGTCGTTATAAAATCTGTTAAATTTCGAACAAAGTCTCTCATCAAAATAAAGAAAGTATTCCTAACAATTATTGTACAGCCTTCTCTAGTTATAAACAATTAAAAAGGTACAATTCCATCATTTTTACAACTCTTTCTAGAAATATTACCTGCCATTAAAATAACTATATAAATAGACAGAAACATTAATAAAAAGTATACAATACGTGACTAATCTACATACGTTATTGTGCTAAAACACAAATTATCTTTTAGTGTTGTAATACTCATAATTGTCGGCTTCAATTGATTACCATACATTAAGTGAAATAAGTATAAGCGAGACGTGGTAATTATTCTCATTAAGTCTACATATTATTGTTGGAAGAAAACTTGCACAATACTCAACTTAAACCTATTAAATCATTGTCTAATGGATTATAAATCGATTTATTTCATGTATGTATTAAGTAAACCAAGTTGCCAAATTATAGCTATTTACTCGTTCATTTTACTCGTGCTTTACATTCATTAATAATAAATGGGTCTTATATAGATGCATAAATAGATTACTTATTTTTCACAGTCCAATTGCTACGTTTGAAAAGGGTAGTATGACGACCAATTTGTTTCTTGATTGTCTAAACCTTTTCTCTACATAGAACCACCACCAGTATTTTTTAATATTTTGTAAAAAAATTATTTCGTAAAGGTTACTGACATACCTGATCCGAAAAACAACTTGCTCGATAAAAGGATTACCCCACATGGCACAAGAATTAACTAAAAATATCTTTTTTTTATTTCGAAAATCAAAATCTGAATCAAGACTGCATGTGCGTGCTTAGGAATGACTAAAAATTATATGTTGTTCATCTTCTTCTTGAAAGTTGGCGATGTACATGCCGATTTTAATCTTCGGAACTGCTATGCGAAAAATTTTACTGGAAGTGTAGCCAAACCAACGTAGATACTTTATCCATGAGTTTTGATGTTGTCCCACTGATCTCTTCCCGCTGATTTTACATTCGATAATTAGCTTCAGAAGGTCTTCTCTCATTCTTCATAATTTGGCCAATGTATTGGACCTTTTTTTTCTTGACGATATTTAGTAACTCCCTATCCTTGTTCATTCTTGCTAGGACCTCAATATTGGTATCTCTTTCGGTCCAAGGAATTCTGAGAATTCTCCGATATAACAGAAGGCCAAGAAATTTTAAGATCTAAAGTTCGTTCTTCACATTTTTCTGTGAATATTATAAAGGGATTTACAATTGCTACATCTACGAAATACCACGAAATTCTGTGCCATCATTTATAACTTCTTCTGTTCAATTCATAAGTATTTTTAAGCATGTCTGCTATATCGACAAATCCCATGTGAGTGTGTTCCGAAATCCCAAATGTTCCGAGATGTTAGGCCTATAGTAATTACTGGCCATGGTCACCAAGTGTTTATCGACCCACTTTAAATATGAAATTTCTAATGAAACCTCATGGATCATTAGTGAGCCGCCAATCAAAATGTCCCCTTTTCAGCGGATTGTCCGGTATTAAGTCAGTTAACATCCCTTTTCTAATTTTTCTAAATGTGCCACATGCATAAATATTTTCAGGATTTAATTGACGCAAAAGTAGTAAAGATATACATATATTAGTTATCCATAAAACATAATGGCGTTTACGAAGTTCGTAACCATTCTAAGGCCCAAGTTTTTCTCATCAGCATCAGCAACCTTTCCGATATAAATCTAAAACTGACCTATATATCCACTACGTGATGCACAAAGCCATACTTTACATCCCCGTATGTTTGTTTGGCATATACTGCCGCAAAGAAGAACAGCCCTTGAATCGAATCATTGAATCTTCCACCAAAATTAATTGTGATGGTTTATAATACATAAAAAGAAGTTTCAGGCAAAATATTGCAGAGTTTAACATAATCAGCTGAGCTTCCCAAGGAACACATTAAAATGATAACAAAGAAGGGAAGGGAAGCTATAGAAAGAATAGGGTTGGTATGGAAAAGAAAGTTTCCATACCCCTGCACAGTTTAACATAGTCAGCTAAGCTTCCTAAGAAATACATCAAAATGATAACGAAGAAGGGAAGGGGAGTTATAGAAAGAACAAAGTTGGTATAGGAAAAAAAGTTTGGGAAATCAGTGAGAATGAGGAGTAGGATAATGGAAGTATGTGTGAACTACTTCCGTCTTCCTTATGGAAGTAGTTCGTTATATTTAGATTATATTTTTAGTATTATGATGTATAAAGCAGAAGTATGGGCGGTGGAAGTACGGGAAATAATTGAAAGGGTGCATGTCGGATATATGAAAAGAATGCTGGGTTCAGATAGAAATACACCAAGTGACATAGTTATTCAGCAAATAGGAAAATATAAGTGCTGGATAAAAGGAGTGAAAAGGATTATAAATTTTGAGAGGAAGATATTGACGGATGAAGGGAGTAGGTTGCTAAAGGAAGTAACATGGAAGGAATGATGAAAGTGGGAAAAAACATATTTGCAAATGAATGGATCAAGAGCAGAATAAATATGAAGAAGAGGATTGGATGGTCTAGGGGTAAATGGTTTGAGAAAATGGGGAGAGGTATGGAAGTAGTGAATGAGATCATAGACAGGATGAGGGTTATAGAAAGGTAGGAGAGGGATGGAAGGTTAGATGCTAGTAGGTATAATGGTAACCAAGGATTTAGTATCGGATTTAATTATGGGGAATAAAAAAATATTGCAAGGTTCAGATACGGAAATGAGAAAGGTGGAAATAAGCATTGAATGCATGAGCAACAGAGAATGTGTAGAATATGTGGTGGAGGAGGGGAATAATAGAGACACTGATTAAAGAATGTAAAGGGATAGAATGGAGTGATAAGGGCAAGAGGTTAACAGAATACTGTATAGTAAGTTTAGGAAAGGAGGAAAAAGGTTTAGACATTATGAATCAAATAAAGACGCAAATAAATAAAAGAAGAAGGGTGAATGAGGTCAAATAGAATAAATGAGTACTAGAAAAAAAAAGGAAACAGTAAGGGATAAGATAGAGTGACGAATGGGGTGAAAGTGTGTAGGGAGGGAAATATCAAAAGAGATATGGTGGTAAGGCTAAGGATGAAAGGAAAGGAGAAGATTAATAAGAAGAGAAAGACTTCACTACTTGGGAAGGATGGCTCAACTAAGAGGATGAGTAGGAAGTAAGACAGGGCAGTAGCTTTCTCTTCGTAAATATTAATGAAGTTATGTGAATTTATGCCACTAACGGCTTCTTATTATTTTTATAATCAGAATACATTTAGCTAAGCAAGATGTGATCATTGAGATGTAAATTCCCAAACAATCAATCCAATCTGATCTTAGGAGATGTAAGGGTCTCTAAACTGTAATTTAGCACACCAAAAGTCGGGGAAAATGTTTGATCCCCAAAAGTATATTTATGTCAAAAAATTTATTTCATTGATGTTGGTAGATTGAACTGCTTTGCCAGAGCAGGTACTGTCTTGAGTGACTTAAAAGTTTATTTCATAAACAATAGCTTCAAATAATTTATATGGAAATAGTGTAAGGAACGTCAATAGGCAAATTAATATCCTCAGGTAAATTACACGGTCCACATTCTTACGAAAATTCACCAGATGATGTGCAATTTGACACAAAGCTTCTCCAAACAGATTTGACTAAATTGAGTTTTTTGTAGTTCCTCTAAAGTTATTAGATCGGCACCACTATAGTGCTTACTCTCTTCCTGATCAGCAACATCCATCGGGTAGAATTCTCTAGGGAAGAAAAGGTTATCCTCGTTTTGAGAAGTTTATTGAGAGACATCATCCTTTGCATCATTTTCATCATCTTCGGATTCTTCAATAGATAGGATTTCTTAAAATACTGTGAAATATTATATACGTTATTATATATGCATCATTATTGTTGCCTCGTGGTTTTTCTTCGAAATCATTATATTTTTAGAAAAAAAAAATAGGTTAGAAAATTAATTTGACTTATTCACTCCAAAAAATGAAAAATGTGATCAAGTAGGACTAAAAAACAACACTTACCTGCCATTTTGATTGAAATGCACAAAATAAAATAAACACCAACTTAGTAATTGTAATAAATTGAAAAAACACGCTATTCCATTTAAAAGAATGTAAATACTGAAACTACTCAGAAAATATACTCAGAAATATGTTGATTTCTGAGTATATTCTGAAAGTAATTTATACTATTGTGGGTCCTCTGTTCTCAAGAAGTTTTACTAAACATTTACAATTTGACTCAACAAAGTCTTCTAACAAACGTGAAATATGCTTGCCTGAATATGTTATTTCAATTGAAGCTATAAAGTTTAATAGGACCATTGAAATAATTCATAAGTACTTTAACAATAACTCAAGTATACAGTAATTCATTTTTACTGTATATTATGTAATTGTACCTTGTTTAAAACTGACATTAATACGAGGGACAGTTGGTAAAATTCGTGAATCTGGCAACGCTGCTTATTTTGATGATCGACGCATGCGTACTGGTATAGTGCAACATATCAAGATGGCGACATTTTTGTCTGATTGTCAAAATATCATTCCATGTATACACAGTGGCGTATTCAATTTTGCAAGTCATAGTGAAAATGGAGTTAACACATGAAAATGTCCGCGCAATGATGTTTTAAAATTTCTTTGTGGTTTAACTCAACAGCAGTGCGTGGAACGTTTAATGTCTGCATTTGGTGGTAAAACGCCATCCAAGACAATAGTATATCGCTGGTTTGAAGAGTTTAAATTCAGTCGTACTTCGCTTCAGGATGAACCAAGGGAAACTCGTTCTGCAACAGCTGTTGTTACGACAAATATTGATGCTGTACGTTGAATGATTGAAGAGGATCGTCATATAAGGTATGATGAGATTCAGGCATCCTTGCACATTTCTCGGACCTAGATACATTCTATTTGGCATAAGCAGTTAGCCGTAAGAAAACTTTGTTCTTGTTGGATACCCCATAATTTATCCGCTACTCAAAAAGACGATCGTGTTAAATCCTGTAAAGCAATGCTGACAAAATTCAATTCAATCACGGACACTCGAAAATGTTTATGACATTATTACGGGTGATGAATCGTGGATATATCCTTACGAACCAGAAACAAAGCAACAGTATACAGTGTGGGTGTTTCAAAATGAACTTTTACCCACCAAAGTTGTTCGATCGCGAAGCACTTCTAAAAAAATGATTGCATGTTTCTTATCAAAATCTGGTCATGTTACTACAATTGCTCTAGAGGAACGTCGTATAGTAAATGCGGAATGGTATACAACAGTTTGCTTGTCACAAGTCATTGATGAGTGCCGAAAAAAACAACCCTAAACGTGCAATCATTCTTCACAAGGATAATGCTACACCTCATACCGCTCACGCAACAGTCAATTATTTGCAAAGTAAAAGCATTGAATTAATGACTCATCCAGCCAATAGTAATGATTTGGCGCCAAACGACTTCTTTACGTTTCCCACCATCAAAAATAAAATGCATGGTCACCGTTTTTCCAGACCTGAAGAAGCTGTTAATTCATTCAAGTCACACATTTTGAGTACGCCAACTTCCGACTGAAATAAATGTTTCAGTGATTGGTTTGAACGTATGCAAAAGAGCATACAATGTAACGGTGAATATTTCGAAAAACAGTAGTCATTATTTGGGCATCAAATGTTTTTTCAGAGCTATTCCTGATATATTTCGACTGACCCTCGTGATATATTTCGACTGACCCTCGTAGTATATCAAAATGAACGTAAAACACATTATATAGTGCAGTCTCCGCATAATAATAACGTTAATGATAGAAAATTGATTTTAACTGCAGAGTAATAGATATAACACGATATAAAATAATCCTAACGATAGCACCAATATCACTATTGACTATAAATTAATAGAGATGATTGTTTCTATCTTCTAACACCTGCTTTAATTAAATTTACATAAATACATGCATAACGTACATAGAACTGATCCAATCATAAAATCTTAAAAAAAAAAGTTTATAATATGGAATAGTACTCCCATAGATAAAGGCTGAATCACACTTGTAGCAAAAGAATTTGTTATGCAGTTTATTCATGGTTAAAGAAATTTAAATAAATTATTAACATATTTATTAAGAAAAGTCTTGTTTCATTTAATAACATAGAGACTATTTATTCATATTGGAAACTTAGAGTGGTTCAGTGTGGAAGATGTTGTAGTGTCCAGTCCACATTTAAATTTGAAAGCGGTTTAAGTTTGACTTTGATTCATCCTCTGATTAAGCGTTAAATATGACATCTGAATGAATGATTCATTCTAATGTAAATCCCTAAAAACGTTATTGACAATCGCGTTGATGAGCTGGTGTTTGTCTCCACGGATCACGGATCTGTAGATAACCATTCCAGTTATTCCCACCACAGAAGTTGATTCGGGCACCATTAATCCAAAGTGGGATTCGTTCTAAATCAAGTGAGAGGAAAAGTTTTATATGGGGAATCAGTTATATGAGGAAGAGATAAAACAATTTAATAACCATATATAAATAATGTAAGATTTAACAAATCTGTAGGATACATGTATCTACATATATACATAAAAATACATCTGTATATTTACATTATTTTTAGATTTCCTGAGTCAAAGATTAATTCTTTAAACTTGATTTCATTTAACAAAATGTTATGAATTTGACACTCAAAGCTCTGATATAGTCGATTACATTTCCACAAAGAAATATGTTTGGATAACAACAACACAGAGCAAAGCTTTGGTTAACGAACTCTTCTTGTTAGTGGATTAACATAGCCCATGTAAATTAATTAATTAACATAGTGAGTAATCCTCTAGTATAATATAATTGGACCAATTAAATTTATTGCAATAACATATAATTTAATATTGTCACGTTATATTTTGGTGGAGAGGGTTGCTCTCCGACCAACAAACACAGAATATAATAGAAGGAGCGGTCCCATTGATATACTTATAACAGTAAGTGAAGTCTGCTGCCACCATCTTGGTACACTGCTCCATCACTGCTAATCTTACCCGAACCCGATGTTTTCTAGCATTACCAAAGCAAAAGCAAACATTATTTTTTTAAATAACATTTTAATATAAGAGATAGTTTAATAATATATATATATAGTATAACGGGCAACTTTAGAATAAAGAAATTACGAGACGCTAGGAAGAAAATATTGAAGCCTTAAGAATAAATATTTAACTTGAGAATAGAGTCTATACTTTATTCTCAAGATATAATTCGTCTATACTATAGACGAATTATATCGAGAAATTTAGCTGAGCCTTATAGCGTGTAACTTGTAAGAATATAATCGTAAAGAATTAAATCGAGATGAGTACTATTAGCTTAACCTAGCATGATAATTACGTAGCAAAACTTACCCCTTCAATTACAGAATACTTGGAAGAGAAATAGAGAATAATTCGGATCAGGAAATAACTGTATAAATGTCATCCTTTATTTGGAAACCCTTCGGAAATAAACATGTACCAGCTCTGTATATAGATCAAACCAAATAGCTTCTAGTGAACACTAAAATACAGACATTTGATTAAAAAGAACTATAAAGTATAAATAAAATACGATACTAAAATCAATGCCAATAAATAAATCACGGAAAAGTCTATCAACAATAACATGTTTGGTAAGGAAGATCAAATATAGATCAGTTACATTTACAGTCACAATATGAAGCGAATTGATGTGACTTAGATTAGAAGTGAGTTATATAATAGTAGTAAGAAAAATTTGCGAGAGAGGGCGCTTAAGACGTGAAAAATTCTCTTGTGTAATAGAATATACAGAAAAACACAAACAAAATTAAGGATGAAATTTGAAAACAATAGTTTATGTGAAAAGAAATGAGATCTTCGATAACCAATCATTGTTATAACTTCCCATACATTTCATAATTCCATTTGCTTATTTGCTTTGCTTGTACAATTTTGCTTTATGCTTACATTGCTTAATCATCATAAGATAGATACTTCTAAAAATTAATTTAATTATTTCTACTAAATTAAAAATATAAAAAAAATGCTTATAGTTGCTTATGTAAATTGCTTATTCGCTTATAAGTTCATTAGTTTATATTTTATATGAATGGATTGTGAGTTAATAGGAGGATTGAATGGTCGACTTGTAGATGGTAGGAACAGATGAAAGGAGTAGGGAATGTTGTGGGTAAGATAAGAAAAGTAATGAGATGTAGAGAGGCAGGAGAGGTATGGCAAAATTGTTGAAAGCAGATATAACAGTAGGTACAGGTAGATTATGAATAAGGAGGGTATGACTGGGTATTTCCTTATGAGGAAAAAAGAATAATAGCTAGGTTCAGGTGTAGGAGTGAAGAAAGGGGTTATAAGTACTGGATGAAAGAGGAAGAAAGAATATGTGTAGAAACTGTCTTTCTGTCAAAATGTGTTTACCCCTCTTCAAATATTTCTCTTACAATTCTCGTATCAATTATTTACATCATTCTTGCCAATATTTCCACGCAAAAATCGTACTTATCAAACGTATAATGTAGCAGTCCTATACTTGCACTGATTTAAATTTGCACGGTTGCCTATATGGCATGCGCAATGTAGGAATGTTGAAATGCTTAGTGTTTTAATATTGTCAAACATACACTTACTAAGGACAATAAAATATTGAAAGTCAAAGCATACAAAACACCCACTGACCATAATCAACCATAGAAAGAATTGAATGTTGAGCTAATTGAACATTTAATTTGCTAGATTACCTATAATCAACAATTGATAAATCAACAGTAATATGAACTTTTAATATATAAAAGATAGTGTGGCTGAACCGTTCAAAAAATTATTTTAAAATTATCTTTATAAACATCGAGTTGATGTAAAGCAGGCTTTAGTCACAAGAAACTGATTGAAAATGATTGATTGATACCATGAGACGATTATTGATAGATAGCCTTTAAGGATATGTTATTATTGATTTTTTATCGTTTACACGCTTACACAAATCAAAACTATCAAAATTTCTTTTCTTCAGACATCTTCTCTTACCAAAGCTTCAAAATAGGATTTTACATACAATTTAAAACTAATTGTTTGGTATGAAAATAGTATGCAACAATATATTACGCAATGAGAAAGAATATTGTAAATGTTATGTAATATGTAATTCTTTTAACGAAGACCTAAAAATTGTTGACATGGATCAATATTTCAAATGATTATGTAATTATTTAAATCAATTAAAATTAATTTAGTTACGTGAAATTAAATGAATTATTAAAAAATACGCGGATATATAGTATCCCAAACGGATATCGCAACATAGCAACCACTAATAGGAAATCAAATATCAGACTGAGATGAAAACTTCCTATAAACATCAACCCGGAAGCGAATATGTATTGACATATATGACAATATAATTTCGATTTCCTGTCTAATTTTCTGTTAAATATTTAACTGCACAAAACATGGTGCGCAAACAAAATAAAATGTAACATTAATATAAAACTAAACAAAAAATAAATAAAAATGTGTATGTTCCAGGTGCGAAAATATTAATATATACCTTCTGAGTTTGAAACAGTATCTTACTCATAAATTACATTAAGAATGGGCTACTTATAAACCCGCAAAACGAAAAAGTGTTTTATAAGTTCACCTTTAAAAAAATTCTACGAAAATTAAAGTTATAAAACAAGAAACAATGTATATTGAAGCGCACCAAATAAGCTTTTAGTTCAAATCTTTAAAGGCGTTGTTTAAGCATAATTAATGTTTCTTCAGCTATAATTTACTAAGCCGATTTTTATGTTGAAGCGTTTAATAAACTATTGAATCATATTTAAAATAAAAATATATATAACAAATAAAAACAAATTCTTATTATAGGCTACTACCATATTTAGGAAATTTTTCTTTTAATAAAATACGTAATGCCAACTATATTTTTGACATCAAGCTCCATACACATACGAACTATTTCATTAAGGGTAAGCATAAAGATTTATAACATTCATCAACCATAACATATAAATGATTACATAACATATAAATGAGTACATGAATTTCAAACTATCAGCTGCGACTGGAGTCAAAAACCATCCACGGCGTTTGTTCAAGTCATGAACAGGAAAAAAATCACATATTTTCGAAATTATAAAAATAATATTATGTTACTTTGCTTTAGTGAAATACGCTTAAAACGCGAAAATATGCGAAAAAAGTTAAGCTACAAAACAAGGACGTACAGTGAGGATGATACCAGCATACTACATGATACTTTCACTTAACGTTGTATTAAACATTTTGATGTTGTAGATATGAAAATATTATTCCGCGATGTATTTGGATAATCCGGACCACAGACTGGATGCTGCCTGATATCTCTC
This sequence comes from Adranes taylori, assembly GCA_009867245.2. Taxonomy (NCBI): domain Eukaryota; kingdom Metazoa; phylum Arthropoda; class Insecta; order Coleoptera; family Staphylinidae; genus Adranes; species Adranes taylori. Next base: position 27,756 of record WYDF02314065.1, read on the forward strand.
AAACAAAGAACTTTCCAGCCACAAAAGAAAGCCTGTATGATTTACAAGTTTTTAATGTTAAAGTTATTTATATGTATGTGTTCAAATCTGTAAACCATAATAATAAACTAGCACTCTAATTTATACAACAGAATTGAGCACTGATTAGTAAAAAAAAATAAAAGTTAAAAAAATTTAAAAAAATAGTTATTTGATATTTTATTTTATTTGAAAAGTTTATTTCATATTTTAGATTTCATCTCTATTAAATATTCATCAAATTCTAATGGATTACAGATATTTTACATTAATTGAGCAAAATTGCAAAACTAAAAATTCATAAACATGCATTTTCGATTAATATCAAAAATATAATATGTGTAAATGTACTATTTAGGTATAACGAAACTTATAAGGTCAAGTTGATACATATTTTGCATGTATACTAAATTTACCTACACATTATAAAGTGCGAATAGAAATAGCATCTAAAGTGTAATCAATTTATTGTGACATTAAATCACATTCATATTGTTTTATATTTGTAACTATATATTCTGATGGTTAGTACCAGA
>WYDF02314066.1:0-10533 GCA_009867245.2 Adranes taylori
CCTCTCAAAGCGACTGCCAACCAACACGATCCCTAGTCTCGCGTTTACAGGTGGGTCCCAAAAATCGTGCAAATTCAATACTCCATTGATCCATAGGTGTTCGTCTGGGCCTAACTATGTCTCTGACTCTAGTCTCCTATGATCTTGAGCCACCTTTCATCGTTGCGACGCCTGCGCATGCCTGCACAAAGAGTAGATTCTCTGTAAAATGCCGTGTACCTTAGTCATACTACTTATCCATTCTCACCTACGGCTATCTCTCAATATTATTCCCAGCATACATTTCTCTATGCTTCTTTGTGTTGTGCGAAACTTTTGTATAGTTTTGCTTTTTAGAGTCCATGTCTCACAACCATGTGTCAAAGTCGGGAAAACTGATTGGTTGAAGCCTTGCAATTTCATATGAAGAGGTATGCTATAAAAGCTTCATACCATGAAGAGGTACGCATATGAAGAGGATATCTTCTGCTGTGTCCCCCAAAGATATCCAAGCAAGTTTCACTCTTCTATTTATTTCACTGACGATTTCCCCGTCCATTGTAATTTCTTGTTCCACATATGAATCAACGTACTCTAATTTGTTATGATCCAGACATATAGCTAAACGTTCTATATGAGAATTGGACATGTTCTTTGTTTTGGATAAGTTGATTTTAAGGCCAATTTGTTTACTTGGCTGAGTTCATTGAGATGTTGACTCAACTCTGTCGCCGTATGAGCAGCAAGCATAATATCATCAGCAAACCGTAGATGGCTGATGTAAGAGCCGCTTATGTTAATACCCGTTTTCTCCTACTCAAGGATTTTAAACATTTCCTCTTGGGTTGCAGTAAAAAGTTTGGGGGAGAAGGTGTCACCTTGGCATACGCCTTTTTGGATAGGGAACTCATCGGTTGTTTGATGTAACTTTACACATGAGGTGCCTTTTGCGTAGATGTTTTGAATTAGTTTCACATATGTGGCCGGAACGGAACGCCTTGGCTAATCAACGAACTGATGGCAGCCGATGTTTTTATTGAATGAAAGGCTTTTCCGTAATCTACAAACGCAAGACATAATGGTAGGGCATATTCATTAGGACAGGAAATGATTTCACGAATTGTGTGTATATGGTCGAGAGTACTGAAGTCTTTTCGGAAGTCGGCTTGTTCCACAGGCTGATGGTAGTTGAGGAAGTTGGAGGGGCATAAATTTCATAAATACGTTGTAGGCCACCGGGAGCAGGCTGATCGGCTGATAATTCTTGTGATCTTCTATATCACCTTTCTTGTGTATCAAGATGATATAGGCATTGTTCCACGGCTGTGGTATTTGCTTGTTATAGATACTCTCGGTATAGATGTCTGCTAGGATTTTGTAGATCTTAGGGCCAGCGAGTTTTATTAAATCTATACTTATTCCGTCATCTCCTGGTGCTCGACCGCTCTTCATTGTCAAGATGGCCTTTTTCGCTTCACTCTCTGGAACCTCCGGGACTTCTGTGATGGACTGCAAAATGCCAATGGATGATCTAAGGCATTTTGATGGGAGTAACTGTACAAATATTTGAAGAATTGTTCGAAGATTTCGATGATGCTGTCCTGTCATGGTTGTGGTTCTTTAGCCTGTCGGACTTAAATCCCACGATTTCGACCTTCCCGACTCAAAGACGTCGGTTTAGATGTTTCAAACCTTTATTCTAAGAGACAGTCTCCAGAATTTTTTTTTTTTATTATATTGCATTATATCTTCGTTCATTCTGTTACAATCGCTTCCTACACTTTTACGGCGCGTCTAAATGATCGCTAACGCAAAGAATTAGTTGTTTTCAAACGCGGCATAAGTGACTTTCTGAGTCAACACGATTACTCTGAGGACAGAATCAGCTCTTCGCTTTGTGTAGACAGTTGGACATCTCTAGTTCGAGGATGAACCAGCAATAAACTATCCGCTTTATTATTTATGAATCGTATTGATTTTTATGGTATGCGAAACTAAGGAGCTTCATAATCGAAATTAACTTGCAACCAGTGTTCCCTCTAAGGCAGTTATACTCAACCTTATTTCCTTCGGGCCACATACATTTGTTTGCTATGTTACACGCCCGGACGGCAATATTTTTGGTGAGCAAAAAACGGGAATGAACTCAGAATTTAACCTCATTTCCTTTTATTTTGTGGATGATGCTGATGACCGTTGATTTTATTTTTTGGATGATGCCATAAATTTAAAAAACACCTTTGTAATAATAGTGTTTCGGGCCACACATAAACGCTTGGCGGGCCGCAGTTTGAGTATCGCTGATCTAAGGTGTGTGCGCATGCACATACATTTAAAACTAGCCCACATGAAAAGCAAACGGGCTACAATTTTTTTTTTGGATGCTTTAAAAATTACATTTAAAATTGATGTCTTTGTTTTATGCTATTTTTATCTTTCATATACCATATACGTATGTAATACGTATAGTTTTATGAAAGAGATAGCATTCATGCTTTGAATATTTTTTCTATTTCACTTTAGTACGTCTCTTGTATTGAAATTACGGCTAAAGACGATCTAAGCGGGCCGTGCAGCCGTGCATAAATATCTTAATAAGATACTATACACGTGAGGACAACAAATATTATTTCCCTATAACGAAACTATATATTATTCTACCTGCTTGCGCGCCCCGCTCGACTTGTCTTTAGACGAAATTACTGCAATTCGTTAATACGCAATTCAAAAAGGGGGTCATAAGGAACAATTTCTCATATACAAAGTTTTTTGCAAAAAAAAATTTGCTCAAAAAGCTTAAAATGTAGACTCGATTATTCGGTGGAGGTGCGTATGCACGGATGTATGTTCAAGAATTTCTCCTTCCCTATGGGACCTATCTGGATTAAATTTGGTAGACAGGTGTAGACTATGAATCCGCAGAACTGTTGCCAAATGTTTAGGAAACTGTGTTGCCACGTTTGAAGTTTAATGAAAGATCTCAGGAACGATAAAAGATAGAACATTCGAATAAACTATTGTATAGGCGACATAAAGGCCCTTCGATTGTATTTGAATATATTTTTTCTAAAATCACCATTTAACATATATACATCCAGGGTGTTATGTTTTTATAAATTTAGGGTCCATTTGCTCGAAAAGTTTCAAAAGAAACTTTTTTTTAAATTTCTTGTATCAAAAGATACTTTAATATTTAAGGGATTAACCAAGTTTAAAAAACTGGCATGTCATAGCCACTACGAGACTATGAGAATTTGACCTTGAAAAACAAGTGTACAACCCTAAATAGTCAGTTCATAAAAAATGAAACTTGGGGAACGTGTGTAAGGGACCTCAATTTTACCAGTGTGAATATCTGAATATACCGATGTTGAGCAATAAAAAACATTCAAAAACTTTTTAGTAATACCCTATATATTTTCTTATATTTTGATAGCCCTTGAAATTCTATTTAAAATTCCCTTTACGATGGGTCTGCCTCTTATCGTTTCAAAGATATTACCGTAAATAGCTTAAAATTTCGCAACTTATCGCCAAGGCAACCGACATTCAACTCTTATATTTACATGTAAGACCTACATGATAGCACATATATGCAAAGTTCAGGAAAAATTATTATACATTGTATGAGACATATGCAACTGAATAAATGTTTTCAATGCCGGGTGCACATTATAATTTTGGGAGGGATTCAAAATGATTATTTTATTGAGAAATTCAGTTTTAAAATTGGAAAACTGAAATTTCGCTCGCTTATAGTATATTGTATTAAGCGTCGAATGAAAGTTATGCCATCCCCACAAGTGGTGTAGAGCGCGATGTTGCCTCATTTAAAATTTTACAAACTATTTGATATATTTCAGGAATTATAAACGAAAGGACACTTGAATAAAGTTTATTATATAGGTTACCAACAGCTCGTCCCATTTTTTTTTAAATATTTTTTCTAAACTTTCAATTTAACATATATACTGTTTTTTGTTTTGTACATTTTGCGATCCATTTACTTGAGATCGACTGTTGTACTGCATTAAATTACTCGGTTCCTTAGAAAGTTCAAAAAATAAAATTTGGGGAACAAGTATAAGACCCAGGGACCTCAATTTTACGCAAAGCGGACACGAAAAAAAAAGTAACTCAAAAGCGGTAGTGGAAAAATATTATGTCACAAACGGCAGCAAACCGCGCCAAAGCGGACAAATTCATAACACCAAGGTACTATTTTAGAAGTTAAAAGGTGACAGTCGAAACTAAAAGATGTAACTTTTGTTTTATGTAACATAACAAAACGTAGAACTTCTAGTACATGACAGGTGGGGGTAGCGATCACGTCCATGATTTTTTTATAGCTACACAGATTTTTTATGTTTTTGAAAAACCTACACACAAACACTAATGCGTACAGAGGCCACTAAAAGTTAGAGCGAACACTGCTTGCAACTGCAACAAACAGTTACTAACGGCCAAAATGAAAACTATTGGGAGCCTAGAGGAGTGACAAATCCTGTGTGAAGAAGAGCAGAGTTACTGGAACAGGTATGATTATTCTCATATTTTTACAACTTTTTAATAAATATGTTTTTATTTCTGCATACTCTATATGTATTTTTATTTATATGGACGATAAAAATTAAAATGAATGAAATAGGGAGAAATGTACGTACTAAATTAGATGAGTAGTTCAAATAAACCTTTTGCGCTTAAAAAATACTTAATAAATTGTTAGTAAATAGTAAAATACTTTAAAAAGCTGTATTACCTTCAGGTATTTTCAAATTCTATATTTGCAAAGAACATCGAAGTACATGGCCCACAGAGCTATTTTCCAAAAACTGAATATCACATAATAGCAGGTTTTGCATTTTTCATAACACCATGGCTCATGACACCTTACAAAAATGTCAATAATGTAGAAAGAAACAATTTAAATAAAATTAAGTGCAGATAGAGTGATTATAGACAATACTTTTAAGTTTTGAAAGGGAGATAGATGCGATTGGCATACATAAATACACCTCTTTCTAGAGCAATTGAAATTATAACAGCATCCTGTATTTTACATAATTTTTGTTTGAAAAACAAAGATATCTGGATTGAGCAGATAGCTGAGAACAAGAATGTTAAAGAAACTTTTCAAGGTACTGATAAATTTCAAAAAATAATCTGAGAACACAAAAGAAACGAATTATGTGACAAAAATAAGCTCTTCAAAACTTTATTGTATATGTATTTAACATGAAAAAATATTTATACAAAAAATAAAGTATTTAGTTTTAATTTTTCCTATTTGTTACTATTTTCATTCTTATTAACCAGTTGTTTCATTAAACTTTAGAAGCGATTTCTTTGCTCGTTTTGTATCTCCAAATTTGAATTCAGTATTTTAAAGTGCCTTTCTATCATTTCTTTGTGTTGCAATTTGTCTTTTACTTCCGCATTATTACTTTTTAGTCTCACGTATTTTGCTACTTTTGCAAACCTGTTGTGAGAAGACGGAGAGGACACTGAACTAGATAATGTATCCTCAATAACTTGAGATATCGTGGAAGTATTTAATCATTTACAGCAAAATTATAGTTTTACATAGATAATGGAAATTTAGTACCTGTAGTGTTATTTTCTGTATCACATGTATTTTCCATAACTTGTAAATTCTGAGGCTTTACTTTACTTTAGGTTTATCCCTTAAAAATATCATGCATGTCCTCGATGATCGGGGTGGACTCTTTTTCTTGGCTCCAGTAGTGTTCATATGACATTCGTCATTTTTCTCACAATTGATCAATATACTTTGCGGGAATAGTTATTCTGTCTCCTGGTCTTTTGTGGGTGATGAACCAATAAGATTGGAAATAAGCCAACAGTAAAATTATAATGAAATTGTAGAAACCAAAACACAATGTTGAGGAACAAATTGAAAATTATACAAAACAACTATATATTTACAAATAGGCTTCGATTAATCAGTCGTTTAATGCAACAATCTACAACAAAATGTTGGAATTGTGGAGGAACAAATTCATCTTCTACACTGTTTTGTGAAAATTGTAGTAAAATACAGGCTCCTCCCAAAGATAACAATTTCTTCAAAGTATTTAACTTAAAAAATCGTTTTGATATTGATCTTAATATGCTGAACGAGAAATACAAAAAGCTGCAAATACAATTACATCCAGACAAATTCACGAATAGGTATAACCATTTTCAGGCGACTACGCTTTAGATATACATTTATAATAGCACATTTTGAATACATTTTTTTTTGTTACATTTTGAATAATTTAAGGGACGAAGCTCTTTTATTCATGAATTTCGTTTCCTCAGAATTTAGTTTGCATCATTTTCATTATAAACTAAGTTCGTAAAGTATTTTTGACAGGTTTGTGCCTATATGTTTTATTCGCTCGCAAAATTACTCATTTCAAAGCAAGTAATTCGTAAGTCGGTTTAGTCACTGCAATTAAGCTTCTATCCCAGCGACATTTATAACACCTAAAAGTTATTAGAAAGGTGCGGATCCAACATACGTATGATCAGTTTGAGTTCCTTCGAATTTTGACCCGCCACAGACACTAAATTAAACTGCAATAGGGCTTATAGAATAGGGCTTTGGGCTTATAGATCTCATAAAATTTATTTAGAAATTCAAGATACGTGAGCATGGCGAGTTTTTGAAATCTGGGGAATTAAATTCCGCAAGCTTAGAATTATTTGAAAGAGAATTAACAAAATTCAAATTGCATACAGCGGGTCTTTTACAGCTTTCTCACGTACAATAAGTCATGTTACTATATTCAAGATATCCTCAAATTGTGTACTTGTGTACCCTCGAGGTGTTTAAAAAAAACTTAAGGACTTTAAGCATACTATGTATTTGTAACTTCAAAACCTATTTTTACATTACGAAAGTAGTTAAACTTGGGATGTTATTCTTATCTTGAAAGGTATTTTAATTTTATCATACATTATTTGATCTTATTTTAGAACTGAAGAAGAGAAGAAAATATCGGAAGAATATTCGGCATTAGTAAATAGCGCTTACAAAAAACTTCAAGTGCCTTTACAACGTGCAATTCATTTACTAGAATTGGAAGATATTGCAATTAATGAAGACGATAAAGTTACTGACCCAACGTTTTTAATGCACGTGATGGAATTAAATGAAGAAGTGGAAAATATAAAAACGAATGAAGATTTAGTAAATTTAAATAATAAAAACAAGCGCGTGATTGATAGTTTAATTAAAGAATTATCTACCTATTTTAAAGAGCAAAATCACAGTAGTGCTAAAAATGGTGTAATTAAAATGAAATATTATAATAGCTTAAGTGGCAGAATTAATCATTTGTTACGAGAAAAAGGAATCGTCGATTAAGGTGCTGTGTAGAATTTAAATAATTCTTTGATAATGATAACACAGAACGTTAATAAAAAGTATTGTCGTCTTGTACAAAATTATTTTAACACTTATAATTTCGGTAGTATTTGGGCTCTTGGGTCAATTATGGTTGACTCACTATACGTTCCATCTCAGTTCAGTAAAATTTTTGTCTATTCACATTTTACGTATGTGATCAGTTTCATTTAGCTAAGAATAGTGTGCGTTAACAAAATGTGCTCTGACGAAAACTTAATCCTAGTGCTATTTTATTAGATGAAGAAGAAAAACGACGATTTTGGGTATACAATATGTTAAACTGCCACCACAGAGTCCCGGGTTCGCTCCCCAGCGCAAGCTATAGTTTGCGTTGTTGATCGAATCTAGGCAACTCACGTAACGAGGTCGGTAATTATAGGTGGAAGGTAACTATAATTTATCATGCACATCTATAGGGGTAGATGTGAAACTTCGGTCCAGTGTGTGCTGGTTGGCACGCACTATAAAGATCTCTTTACGAGTTAACCAACAAAGGTTGGTAAAGACGAAATTATCTGATACCCTACCTATCAGCATCGTACGGGCTGAGGCGCGACGTTAAAACCGCGTCGGTGATTGATCCTAGGGACGGAAATAGGCCGACGATATAAATAAGAAATAGACAAAGCCAAGACAAATACTTGTTATTTCAATAATCACTCATGAATAAATTGTTATTACGTATTATATGTTATTAAGTCTTTGAAATATGTTGTATAACAGGAAAGAGCATTATGTAAAATTTTAAAGTAATTCATATTCAAGAAAGTACATTCCATAAAGATTTATATTCTTAATCCGGATATATTAGATGTGTATATAACTTTAATACTACGTTTGAGAAAACGCATTAACTTCAAGCATTCCTACATATGTGGCCGCGAGCAATTCTACATAGACAATAATAAAGGTTCTATAAACTCTATCAAAAGACTATCATGAAAAAGGGCAGCCAGTTAAAACTATGCGAGAAGCGCGTCAGCGCTAAAGCAGTAGAAGTTTTTCTAAAGTGCAATATACTATTTGGCCACAATGAGGTACGAAAGATAGCAAATAAAACGGAATCAAGCGAGTTTTCAAGCCGACGTATATGAGAATTTAGAGATCGTTCAGCATTTTTACTTCATGTAAATTTATATAAAGCATCTTTAGAATAAAGGAAGATTCATAATGTGTCAATGTTTCTAATTCTTGGGAATCTCTAAACCTATCATTGATATTGAGATTATCCTTACTACATCAGTCATGTTAAAAACAATGTTTGTGTTTCTCTTTCTTTTTCTACCGTTACCCATATTCTTTTCTGTCGAATGCGCTTCTTTTGTTCCCTTCCATGGGTGAAGGGAATGTTTTGTTTTTGCACTAACCAATTTCGTATTGCTTACTCTTCCATTAGGAATTTTGATATTTTTATCATTCTCTGATCCTTTTGATCTACTAAGATTTTTATCGCCTCTGTTTCCAGTAGCAACAATTCCAGAACCTTCAAGTTTTTGCGCAGATTCCTATTGCTTACGGAGTACAGGGTGTCTATCATTTTCCGAAGTGTTCTGTTGTATTATATATCGATTCTATCTTTTGTCTTTTCTGAACCGTGTATCAGTATTCCGCATCCATACATTAATTGCGGTATTAATAACTGCACTAGAATTTTCGTCCTGGCACTGTATGTTATTTGGCTTCCTTCCTCAAGAATTCAATGTAGTTTCCATGAGGACTTGCTAACTACAAAGCCTCTTCTTTTTATGTGTGTTGTGAAGTGCATCCTGTGGTCGAAGGCTACACCCAGGTAAGTTGTACTATTTTACATTTTGGCTCCCCTACATAAAAACTTAATGGTTGACTTTGCAGCTCTATTTTTAGTGAACTAAAAACTTCTGTCTTCGTTGCATTCATTTACAACGAAAACTCTATTTGCGCATTTCTCTACTACTTTTGTTCGAATACTTTGGACTTTTATTGTAACAGACTAATGCTGTGTCGTCCGTGATCTGTAGAAGGTTGCATCCCTGTTTGGTTTGGAATCTTAGGATATCTGCCACATACAAATTGAACTTACTTACTTTGGTGGCGTTATAGTCCATTAAGAATACGGGCCTTGTCTACTACAGATTTTCGCCAGTCGTCTATCGGGTTAGCCAACTCACTCCGTTTTGGACTCCTAGCATATTCCTCTTCTACATCATCTAGCCATCTAAGTTTAGGGCGGCCTACGGATCTTCTTCCTATTGGTCTTGAGTCAAGAACTTTTTTGTCACCCACTAATATCACAGCCTCTGGACGTTTCCAAGCCAATGCAGTCTTCTTGCCTTGATGTCTAACATAATCGATGGACCATTATAGAGGTCTTCCTGTTCTTTATTGGTTCTTATTTTCCACTCATTATTCTAGTATACAGCACGAAAATTTTGCGAAGGACTTAACTCTCTCAAGCGCACAGTAGGTTCCCCTGTTTTTTCCATGCAGGGCAGCTTTTTGCGCCATACAATTCCACTGGCTTGTCAATGGTTTTGTACACCAAAAGTTTAAATTTTGTTGACACAATGGAAAACTTAAGTAGCTTCTGGAAGCTAAAGAAGTACCAGTTCCCGGCCGCTACTCTTGCTCTGATTACGTCAGGTACTTTATTGTCGTGTGTTAGGATGCCTCCAAATATTTGAATGCATAGACTCTTTGATAATCCTTAAATTTGTCAGTGTTCCGCCATCTGATTAAGTTCCTAGTGTTTACCATATATTTTGTCTTCTCTTTCTTGACGTGTAACCCCATTTTCTTAGCTTAGTTCTCGAGAGTTTGTACTTTCTTGTTTAAGTGCCTGGTGTGTGTGGCTAACATAGCAATATCAACCGCGAAGGCTCGATTCTGGCATGTTTTATTGGTAATTTCCTCATGGCGGATTCCAAGGCGATTTTGAATAGGGTACCTGATAATTAGTCCCCTTCATTAAGACCATTGTAGATACCAAATTGCTATGAAAGTTTCCCATGTACTTTGACTTTTCTTTTCGTATAGACCAACGTTATTCGTATGAGCTGTCTCAGTTTCAGTGGTATACCAAGAGCCTGCATTGCGTGGTAGAGCTGCTGACAGGAGAGACTGTCGTAGGCGCCTTTATAATCGGCATACAGCTGGTGGAC
>WYDF02314077.1:0-14801 GCA_009867245.2 Adranes taylori
GTGGTCCCAGGCTTCGTCAAGATTACTTCCAAGGTAAGTTATTTTTCTTACGCTTTCCAACTCTGTTCCGTTGACATTAATTCCGGCGTTCCTGTTCTGGTGTTTGCTGATAACCATGGTTTTTGTTTTCTTTGTGTTCAGTTTCATTCTAAATTTTCCACATATTATCGTTACTCGGTTCATTAGGCGGTTCAATAAGAATCAAGTTATCGAATCAAGTCTTTTGTAAATTTATTGTTTCAGCTCTCCAAAACTTCTTCTGTAAATGAATAAATCATGTCGCGACGCTTCACGCACATACGCTGATTATTTGTTTCATTCGTATTAATGAAATATTAAATTAAAATTGTTAATTAAAGTTCATTTTATACTTAATATCGCGATAAATTATACGTGTAAAACAATAGTTTATAGTCGATAAATGAAATTATCCATGAGATTATGAACGTCACTGACGAAATCAGAATTCACTTATTGTGTGTGGGAAAAGCGTATATTGTGCATAAATGTACGACTACATGAAGTCTTTCTCTTGTGCTGAAAATAAAGTAGTGTATACAGGGATAAAATTATGTTAAATATATTACATTTTTATTACTTCGTCTTTTTGCTTTATTCCACAAGCTTTTGTCGCAACATTGTTACTAGTCGCAATAGTTTGAATAACTTTGTTTAAGAAATGTCACTTTTATAACTTAGTATAAAATTATTAATAAAAGACACATTTAAATAGTCTACAACTTTCAAATTATATGAAAACGAAGCAAATTATTTATTGCGTATTATCGTCATTTGTATATAAAAAATAAATCAAATTTTTAAAAGTAAATTGACTGAAACTTTATTTTGTGATAAAAAAATTTGATATTTATTTCAACTTTATTCCTTTACACAACGCTGAGATATCTTAATTTCAAAGACGATATGAACTCCTTCTGTTGTAATAGTTTTGAACAAGTGGTAAGTATAACTTAAAGTCTACCTCAATTGTAGCACTTATTAGAACAAAAAAAGATTAAATCTGAATAGGAGTTGCATTAATTTACCAAGAGTCCCCTTAATACTATAAATTTAATTCAATAAAATTTTAATTAATTTAGAGCTCAATTTATTATGGTATATTGCCGTAACATGGATATTAAAATTAGGGCATTATAAGACGCGAGGTGCTTAATAATAATAATAAAAATTAACTCGTTTAGTTCCTACAAATTTAACAAAATTAATAAAAGGAAACAAAACATGAATGATAGAAGTTGAAACAATTGAGCTCGCGTATTAAAAGGAATAAAATGTATTTACATTAAAAAAAGCGTATTAGAAAATATTGCTTATAATAAAAAAGTGCGTCCTTCTAATGCAGAAGTACGACAGCCAGATATTCCCAAAGTTATGCTAAGATATGCAGTTCTTTGTTGTTTTTGTAGTATGCTCTGTGTCTTTCCCTGTTCGAGTTTAGGCTACCAGTTAAGAGCTCAATACACAGTAAAGGGTCTTACAATTGCTGTGTAAGCCCATTATATAATTTTTCGCTACAGACTCCATGTTCTACCGAAAAGTTTTTTGCATGGCTCGATTGGGTATATAATGTCGATGGTATTTTTGCCGGTATATAAGGCTCGAGAGGCTTTTTGATAGAATTTCTGCAGATGTGAGTTCAAGGTAAGTTTGTTGTCTAAAACTGGACCCATGTACTTTATCTTCGAACTTGTCGTGACCGTTGTTTCGCCCAGGAGCAAGCATCGTAGGTTTAGTTTCGTCATCTTTGTGAATGGTACAATAGTCACTTTATTGGGGTTAATGCTTAGTCCATTTTCTATACACCACTTTGTTGTGATGTTTAGGGCACTTTGCATTCTGTCATCTTGGCATTGCACTATCAGCAATAAGTCATCCACATTCTCTTGTGCATGCTGGCCAGCTATTAGTGAGGTCATCAAGTACAATGGACCAGAGCAACGGTGGCAGACCTCCCCCTTTGGGGCAACCCCCAGTCTCTCTAATCTTAATAGTCTCTCGACCAATGCGTGCACCTATCTTCCTGATTTGCAACATTGTGTTGATCCACACAATTATCGGTATAGGAAAACCATTATTGCGTTCTGTGGCCTTTATGGTTTCATACGAGTTGTTATCAAAAGCCACCTCTATGTCAAATAACCCGCAGAGTGTTATTTGTTTTGCCTTCACTGATTTTTCTATTTTACCCACTAGGGTATATAAAGCCGCATTGGGTAACTTGGCCTTTTGAGACGCAAATTAGTAAGAGTTGAGTGGTGGATTATGTAGAATTTCGTTTCTCTGAAACTGATTCAGCTTTCTATTCCTTTCGCCATAAACGAAGTGAAGCTGATTGGTATATATGCCTTAGCCAGAACCTCCTATAGTCCTCCTCTTTTAGGAATAAATAGTTTCATTTCTCTCCATTTCGTTGGAATATATCCAAGCATAAATTTGATTTTATAATCTACACAAACGTGAGGTGATATGCCTTTTATGCACAGCTGTATCAGTGTAGGAAGGAGCCCATCACTTCATGAGGACAATAATGGCATGAAAATCTCCAATGCCCATACAAAGCTGTTATGAATGATTTATTAGTAAATTGACGTGTTTTGTAGGAAAAGATTGTTACATTAGGAACAGCATCAGACTCCTCGCAATAGCCGTTTTTAGACAAGCAGGAAAGTGAGTATTCATTGACAGCTCTAACATGACAGCTCTTACACGGCGTTCTCTGTAAGGTTGCACCTAATTTTTGCAGACAAGTCGAGTGTTCTTTTGCTGGCATTTTTCGCAGTCTGGCTACTGTTGGTATTCATATATATATATATATATATATATATATATATATATAGTGTAAGTATACAAAATGTATACAAGCCATCATTCTGGCACTTGTATGAAATATTAAAGTAGAATTTAAATCTCCTTAAGTGCATAATTTAGTTATATCACAGTAGCTTATATGTGTTCGCACCGAATAAATCTCATTATTCTAATTTGTATGAACGTAATTTTAATTGCAAAATTGAAAAATCATATTATTATACGACAAGATCTTGTTTCGCCGTTTTGCGGTCTCATCAGGCATGAGTGTGTAACTAATTTAATTCAGTTTGACTGCCGTGCTTAGTTTTTTGAGTCTACTACAGTCGCTTAAATGCGTGTATTTTTGTCATTGTACCGTTAGTAGACGGTTATGTTAGCAAAAAGTCATCAATTGCAACTATTGGAATTGCCGCTGCAAAGGCTACACTGAAAATAGATTCGTTTCTGTTTCCATAGATAGCGAACAATTAAACACTAACTAACCTCTACTCACGCAGCTTTGGCACAGCTATTCCACCATAGCTTTGGGGTTAGTTACGCTAATCATACTTGAGCCTAACAGGTTCTTCTCATCCGTACCAGTTGATCTTGGTTTTTGCATTCGGGCTTGGAACCAACAATGGCGGAGTTATCAAATTGAATATTTTTCATGGTAATGCCTTTGAATTAATAAAAAAATATAGAGCAAATTAGGTAAATTTGAAAGAAATTGAAATAACATAAATAAAAGAAATAAAAAATATCTTAAAATTTAAATATAATATATATAATTAATATAATATAATTAATATTATACATAATTAAAATTTTTGTGATCTTTTCACTGTTCAATCTACGTTGAATAATATTTGAATAAAATATATTTTTTAGTCAACTTTTTAACATAAGTATGCTGAGAATAATTCTGATAAAATCCTTGAACTAAATAGCAATTGATTCTGTTCCTCAAAATGATCTAAATTACCTTAAGTTCATAAGTCATAATCGTAATTATCGAAAAATACTTCACATTGTACATATAAATTCTGTCGTATTATCTTGCGTCCAATCTTCGTAGGTCAAACTGTATGAACAAGACGAGAATTTAACTCTCCGGGTTTTAAGAAGGCATGTAACTGAAAACCTTTAAGCGTTCTTAAAACGAAGGAATATTTTGCCCTTCGGATCTTGTCTAATGTAAACCTATTGAAATGGCCTTTTTCTCGGAATTTGCTTTTGACGAATCGACTTCCATTATTTTCGAACTCCGGAGATTTGCGATGGACCATTTAGTTGATGAAAGAATTCTTTCTGACGTTTCTCGTAAATATTGTAGCAAACTATAGAATATTTTAATCAATTTTTCAGTTTGTAGTTCTTTTTATCGATCAATTGAATATTAGAGAAAAGAAAATGCAGCAATAAATTATGCATTCGAATGATATGCAAATATGCATGGTGGTACAAATATTAATTCAATTAATGAAACGGGTTTTACCTACAAAACGTAATTATAAAGTTTTGATATGTATTATAGGTTCCTGAAAAATTACACAATCTATATTTTCTATATTTTGTCCATATATTGACAAAATAAGCGCTTTTTCTAAACAAATTTGTTACAGCAGTTAATTCTATTAAAGCAGGATCGTGGTTCTGGTATTATTTTCTTTAGATAGCCACCATACAATTTTCTTATTGTCTCGTTTATTTATAGGGGTAGAGGGTTACTCTCCAACGTGACATTGGTGAGAGGGGAATCTTGGTATGGATTAGCGTAGCAATTCCCACTTTCACTTTGTAGGTACCTAAATCGTTTATTGTTTTAGAAAAATGCAGTTTTAATCCCCTAGTTATTCCCACTAAATGAATAAAGCACTGGACTTAGGCATTGATAGGGTTAAAGAACTTTTATGATTTCATTACACTATGCCCACATAGATGTAACGAGCTCTGCGTACCTCTAACAACAATGGACTGTCCTTCATAAATTGTGGCTGATAAAATAAGACAATGTGGTTTAAACTAAAATAAAATGTATTGGTTATTTAAGAAATGGATTCATACAACTGAATAAAATATTCGTTTACACAAATAAATAACGCCATGTAAAATGATAAAAATAAAATATTAGCTATGCTCAAATGTTGGGTAACAATAATTCACTCAAATGGCGTTCATAAATGATCAATTTACTTCTCAAAAAATTATTAATAAAATTTACTTACAGTTTCTGTTGTGGTTTCCTCACAAACTTAGTTTAAGTTATGCTTATTGGCACGCACAATGATCTTATTTATTCATATATATTTATTTTAATATACCTCGATCAATAAACTTGTTACAACATAATTTTAATCCACTCCATTAATAAAGAAATCTACTTAAACGAATTTATTTAAGTTATTATCAAAAAACTGACTACTAAACATTGTGGTTTATTTATACGATGACATACTTAAAACATTTATTTAACTTATACTAACACTTTACTTGGTCGTGACTCTTAGTTGAATAAATGAATTTATTTCCGAATTAATTTATGAATTTATCGTTCACAAATTCATAAGTCCAGTGACATAGCATCTGTCTGGTTTATGCGAAAATCCGCTTCTGTACGATGAGTGAAGCTAATACTTTTTTTTTTTGTTTTCAAATTCCCACCAAAACTCTCTCACCAGTTCTTTCACCGTATTTCATGCGTATATGGTCACTCTGCCAAAGTATTTCAGTCAACGTTTTTAGGAATGCACCTATGTAGTACAGCGTGCTTTCAACAAGCGGTGCTATGAGCTTCTACGATAACTAAAATATTTTTTAACTATTGACTTCATTACTCAAATGTTTGTCATGCACGCTTCGTGTAAGAAACACTTTGAATGTTTTACAATGAAAAATAAGTTAAAGAATTCAATACGATCTATTCGAAAAACATACTATCATACGCAATAACGAAAAACATAGATAATAGGCAATAACAATGTAATATAACGATATTTATTGATCTTTGTATTTATACTACGTATAGGGACTCTACTCGTAATTTTAATTCACTGGCATTTCTTGTTGAAGCTAATAATAATTAAAATGAGAGTTAGATCGATTCATTATATATTCTATCAAAAATAGTAAAGATAAAAGAATAACAAATTAGATATAAATTGGTTTGTTATAATTGTTCTTTGGTCCTGAGGATGGTTGTGAACGAAATATCTCTTATGATTCGTCATTGTTTGAACATACGGATGTTCTTGTTGAGCAGGATATATTCTTGACAAACGCCAGCTTATTCTTGAAGATATGAGAATATCTGAGGAAAAGAGTAAAAGAGAAATGTATCAGAGGAGAATAGTAGAGCAAAACATATAGTTCACCTCACAGATGGCTCCTCCTCACTAGTACCCCGGAGTATTCACCATATTCTTATAATGTATAACATGTATGCTTAAGACGATTCAGGTTGCATTCACCATTCCTCTTACTTTGTTTTTTGATAGATAATATTAAAATATTGGCGAATGCGTCTGGGTTTATTTGTGAATACCTTTTACTAATAAGTGAACGCTATATAGAAAATTCTGAGTGTCCCCTGCATATCTGGCCGAAGTCACCTGATCGATTTCAAGCTAAATGGTGTCTCAGCTAGATATAATTAAGTCCTCATTTGTAATAAAACCATTTGTTTTAAAAGTAATTTAGCCAGATTAATTGTATCAATATAACTACTCATCCGATTTTAGTTAAACAAAGATTTCTTTGCAATATAGGGCAAAGAAATAAAACCAACAAATAAAATAATACATATTTATTTTACAATGCAGTAATATATATATATATATATATACATATATATATATATATATATAGAATATTTATAAATTATATATTATACGTATTTAAATATTGTGGCACGAAAAATTAAATTATTTAATAATTTTCGCCTCTCATTGTTCCTTTTTTGATGAATAATTAGCAAATTGAACATTTTTCTCATAGTTTCCGATTCTGTTGATAATCTTGAATTAGGATATTTGCATCAGTACTAATTTTATCTGAATTGTGTATCTTATTTTGACTTGATCGAAAAATGAAACTTTCTTCATATTTTGTTTTACATTATTCTGAACTAGAAATTTATACTTCTTCTTCCAATTGTAATTTTGGATTGATCCTTGATACATACAAGTCCACTCTAGATTTCTTAATAGAATTTTCGGCTACACCATACTCGGTCTTATCGCCTCAAAAATATCATATGATGAGGGCGTGATTGACTATTTTATCGGTTGACAGTAAGTAATTGGGTATTTCCAAACTGTTAATGCATGCTTATTTTCGTAGTATACAACCAATGTGCTCAAATTAGGTACAATTGTATAGCGAACGTTAGAGTTTCGGTGTTTGTGGTTAACCGCATATATGGTTAATGATGTACAAATTTATATAAATTCTCTCAAGGCAACATGTGGATGATTTTAATTAAAAAAGTTAAATAAAATATTGGTACAAATGAGAGAAAAATGTATAAGTTATTAGAGATTTATATAAGAAAGTAAAAGGTACATGTGCAGCTTTGCAGCTAACGCCATCTGCATAAATAAATTGTGTATCGTCATATGGACATAGAGCTAATTTATTTTGTTTCTGAGTAAATATAGTATGCTTGATGGATTTAAGTTTATATATACTGTTGTTTGTCTCTCATTAAACAAACGATCTTTACATTCTTGTATCGAAATTTATTTATTAACAACCATTTTCTTTACTTCATTGCTTTCTTTGTTATTTTATCATCGGTCTAATAAAATACAATTTTGGCTGCAACCTTACAAATTCATATATAATTTTATCCTATATCACCCTACATCCTTCATCAGATCAGGTACAGTTTTGTTTTGTAAAGGCATAATGTCTAAATTTTGTTTTATGTGTCGAAAATATTGTCTGTCTGTATGTGCATAGTATAATTGTCTGTATCCTTATAGCAAAGAATTAGTCTATTTACATATGTTGGCTTAAGATAATTGTAAATAAAATCGTAGATCAAGTGTTTCGATAAGTCAAGTACGGCATATCCAACTTGTATGAGTTTATTGTAGCTCTCCTTTTGGCGACTTAGATCAATAGCCACAATGTTTTCTGTAAGCTGGGTGCAATCTTGAAAACTTGATTTGGCAATAAAACTACGAGCCCTATGCCGGTTTTCCAAGTCATCCCTGTGGGATACCAGTATAATATCTTTTCTTTTATCCACATTATCCATGCATTTACCGTACATAGAATTATTAAGAAGCTTTGTCTTTCTCAAAGTCGTGGGTTGCTCCAGTCCGTAAGTCAGTGTTCAATTGAATGTATTCTTTAAGCCAGGGTGATTGAATGAACTTTAAAATGCAATGAGTGTATACAAGTTTAAAAGCATGCCAGAAAGCTTATTTCAAAGTTGTATAATGAACAAAATATTTATATTTAGTCATTAAATTAGGCAGTAATTTAGTCTGTTTAAATTTTGAAAGAAATCGAATGAGATTATCTACTAAAATGGGTAACTAGAAAGGGAAAACCCGTACTAAAAAGGGAGAAACGTCGGTTTATTGTTGAAGATATGAGAATAGTTTCTGGTTGGCTTGGTGGTGAAATTGGCTTAGGTAGATCTATGACAAGGCGCGGTGTCCGCAGGTAATGTAGCTTGATGGATCTTTTTGTTTCATGAACATTCTCGTTAGTTTCGAAAAAGAAAGTTAAAAGAAATCGTACGTCATGTAATATTTAGCTTGACACTTAGTTATTTAAATTTTGGTTGTAGATAGTTCATGATGATTTATAACTAATTAACTAATATTTGAGCAAACTATTCGGTAGGCCGCAAGAGTTGCTCACTGATCGAAAGATAGATTTGATCAGGTTATTGCAAATTGTGACTTCGAGATGTGTAATAGACGCTCACTTCAATAACGAACACCCACAATTCAGAATAGCGTCTCCTGGGTATTAGACTGTTTTGGCCTTTTATATTTAAATTTTAACGGTGAGACAGTCTTTATTCATCCTTGATACACTGCTTGAGAACTGTATGTGGTGGTGGTGGCTCTACGAGACCAAAACCTCTGGAAACATCGAATGGAAACAGATTTCTGCTAAGAATATCAAAATACGTTATTATCGGCTGAACAACCTTAAACAGAAAAGCCAAATGAATAAAACAATTTACTTAATATACAACTAACTAATTAAAAAAAACTGTTAGTGCGAGAAATTATTTTTAACGGAGATCTCCATATCGTCCGACGTTCCCCTTTGTTAAATATCGACATTCATTCGTGTAGAAGCCAGGTGTAACAGTTTCACTATGCAAGAAGTGAGATAAGAGAATCGCGATCATGGAAGCAAGAGCGAGAAAAAGCTCCTATCAGGTACGCAAACATCCGATAGGAAATTCGCTGGAATATTCGCTTTAAATATCATCCCTGCTTCTACAGAGACAACTATTCAGCGATTAAAGGTAACACCTTGCTACTTGCGTACGGTTTAGACTGTCGATGTGATTAGCTCAAAAATCCTTCTAAAGCTAGAATCGTGTAGTGCATGAATTGTTCGCACCGATTGTATGTCATTTAAAACCAATAAATTTAAATCGTTTAAACAAAGATATTTAGGCGTCGATCACCAGGCTTTAACCTGATGAAGTTGCTTATGAGCAAGCAACTTAATCTTATTTTAATCACGCCATGAAAACTACATTATCAACTGCATTATTATTACATGTCGCCTCCCATCACTTCATTAGATCACACTATCTCGATACAACACTTTATGGTCAGACGTCAGTAGCGACTTGTCAGGAGGAAAAATAAAGTCCAAGTGCAGCAACTACAGAAGATCAGATCTTACAATAATTACTTATTTCGAACAGGAACATCACAAGTATTCCTACTTCGAGACATGTAATACCCACCGTCCCGGAACGGCCGTGCGCATTTCGCTAGATCCGAGTTAACAGCACTCCGTCAAACACAAGAAAGTGCTAGCATTATATTTTTTTTACAAATACTAATTTATTCTAGTTCGCATATTTAATTATAGATATAATCCGGGAGAAAACAATGGAATGGATATTTTTATTGCAGCTGTTTCTTGCATAATTCAATTGCAAATAGGCTCAAAGATTGTCAGTCATTTAGCACGAGCGCGTGTAAAGCCATATAAATAAATAAATATATAAATGAACCTATGTTGGTATATATACATATAAAACAAAGAACAATTTCATAACTAAATTAACTCCGATTTATAACACCATACTATTATACTTAAAATTCACTACAAAGAACAAAAACTCTTCTTCCTCCAGGGAGAAGAGAAAGCTATTTCCCTCTCCTCCTCCAACTCTCTGCCCCAGCCCTTCATCCATCCCTACCTTTTAATTTTTCTCTCCTGCACCCTCCCCCTTTTCCTTGCTCCATCTTCCTTCTTTCATTTTGCTCCCATCACACCTCACCTTCTACCTTTATCATTCCTCCCATTAATTTATTATCATTAATTCTTACTGCATCTTCCCAATTTTCCGTCTAATTCCACTCTTTGCCTCCCTCCACCCCACCTTCCGATTCTTTATCCCTTACTGCTCCTTATACACTATCTCCTCATATACACTAATTCCTCCCCATTCTCATAGCATCTCCTTTTACCCCTACTCTATTTACTTCCATGATCTCATTCACACCTTCACTAACACCCATCATTCTCCAACCATCTATTCGTCGACCATCCAATCTTCCTATTCACACTTTTTCTAAATTTAATCCATTCATTCTCCCGTTCCTCATTTCCTTCATTTATCATTGCTTCAATGTAAACTTCCTTAACTAACCTACTCCGTTTATCCTTCAATACCTTCCCCTCAAAATGTACAATCCTTTTTACTCAATTTACCGATCATTTATGTTTTCGAATCTCCTTTTTCATACACCCACGTCCTTTTCACGTCCTTTTCATACACCCAACCTGCACCTTCTCCATCCTCTCTCTTTGTTCCACCGCCCATACGTATGCTCTATACATCATTATACTATTTATACACACTTCTATAATCTTCATCCTCATTCTCACTGACTCACCAAACTTTTTTTTCCCGTACCATCTTCATTCTCTCATCACTCCCATTACCTTCTTGGTTACCATTTTAATATGTTCCTTACTCGTCTCATTTTGATCCCAAGTAACACCTAAATATCTGTGATTCTTTATCTTTTGAATTCTTTGCCCCCCCCCTCCCACTATTTGAAGCACATACTTTCTACAATCTCTCCCTCCTTTCTTGCACACCATTACTTCCGTCTTCTCCAAACCCCTTCTATCATTTTTATTTTTACCCTATCAATCAATTCATTCAAATTTTCAATACTACTCGCCATACATACTATATCATCCGCATACGTAAGAAACCATACTTCTATCCTTCCTAACTACAACCCACCCGCTTGTCCTTGCTTCATAAGCTCCACAAAATCTGACAAGTAAATATTAAACAAACAAGCACTTCGTGAGAACACCTGCCTCACTATCATTTTTGTCTCAAGCCATTCATTACCTCTAGCCCTTACTTTCATCTTCATACATAAGTAAGGCCCTAGCATTACCTCTAGCCCTTACTTTCGTCTTCATAGAAACCTCTTATAATTCTTATCATTGCTCTCGAAATTCCTACATTCTCCATTCTCTCCTACTCTCATTTATTATATTATAGAGAAAAATTGAGGCAAGCGCAAAAGAAGAGAAATTTGTCGTCATAAATATATTATTTCTATTGCATACTTATTCACCTGAATGTATAGCAAATTATTATAGTGGGGCGGATTTCATAAATCAGCCCGATTAAAGATAATATATTATATTAAAGAGTATACATATATTGTAACGAGGCAATTTGCCCACATTCCAAGTAAGCTTGATGTTAGCAAGTTTGAGAATTTGATACTTATAAATAGTGCAAACAATTTAAGGTGTCTAGATGCACTAAAAGGTGTAGCGGTTTAAACAGTTAGAAAGGGGTAAGAACATCTGAGAAACTTACAATAGATCCATTTTACGAACAAAGTGTAGAAATAATTATTGATTATTGATTATACTCTATGTTATTTAATTTAGTCTTAAATAAACTCTTCGTATAAGAACATAATTGGATGTAACAAATAGAGTAGGGTAACTATTCTATTCATCAAGTTTATGGGTGAATTATCGATCTAATTCAATGTGGTGTGTGTGCAGCGTTTTGGGTTTTAGTAGTATGTAAGTAGACAGGCGCAGTAATCAAGGCTAGAAGCAATTAGTGCAATTTGAGAACAAAATTAGTTAGGATGCTTAGTTCGGACATAAATTTAATAATTATTTGACGATAAATTTTACGGATAAAAATAGATTAAATCGAATCGGAAAGTTACAAGTTTATTTATTGAAGTAACTTGAAATAATTCTGAAGGAATAAATAAGGTCATTGTGTGTCAATATAAAAATAATTATAAATTAAGTTGTGTGACAAGATTAAACAGAAACTGTAAGTACATTACTTAATATTTATTGAGATGTAAATTAACAAATCTTAGACGCCATTTTGTTTGACTATTCGCCCTCAGGAATTGTAAGGCGTTGATTATTTTATTTTTGGAAGACACGAATATTGTATTTAATGGTCTGTATGCATTCCTTAAAACCACACCAATACAACTATTTAAGTTTAGCACCTATTTAATTTTTTTTTGCTTGAACTATAGAGACTATTGACTATGGTTACCATTAATTATTTAGGAACAGGATGTATAATTAAATCTGAAAGGTACGTCCAAGTTAGCAATAGATACAGTCTAGTATTTTATTTTAAATCCTGTTGGGAGGTTAGGGGATTATAATTTTGTATATTGACTCAATAAAACTATAACTTTAATCAGAAAAAGATGAACAAAAACAAATATTAAAACGAAGTGCATTGTAGTAAACATAAATCGATCTAAGGACCTACACAGCGAGTGTAAGAACCGCTACGCTAACCCATACAAGGATTCCCCTCTCAGCAATATCCCGTCGGAAAGCAACCATCTCCCATAATAGTAACGTGACAATATATACAGTCTTATGTAAGAGCATTATATGTTGTAGAAGTTTCATATGTGGTGCGACAGACATAAATACCATCCATAACAAAGTAGAGCCAAAAACCAATAAGAGATGACTGCTAAGACCGTTAAAATCATAAAGGCGAAAATCATAACGGCTTACTAAAAATTCTCCGAAACGAAAACTCGAAGATTTGCTTAGAAAACCTTGAAATTGTGGAAAGAACCGTTGAAGTCATAAATTTTTATTGTTCTAATTCTGGCTGGTCGTAAAAACTTATAGAAGCGCCTTTCTTCAAAAATTGCCATTGCAAATAAAAGTATTAAAAAATGTAAGTAAAATAAACACATAGCTAACCAAGCAAGAACGAGCTCTTAAATTACCTCGAAGGAACCGCCGATGCTTGATATTAATGCGTTTTTCATAAATAACTATTGTATGCGAATATGCGGGCGCTTTATTTGCAAGATATAAGATTTGGCGGGATAGTTTTTAACGAATTTAATTTGTTTGGCTATTTATATCATATTACAATTAAATAAAGTTTAGTATATTATTACTTTATATGAAATTGGTTAAACAATAATTATTTGTTATATGCGTTAGCTTTGTACAATTAATAGCAACGCTGTCAGTATAGGGTATAATTTTTTACTTTGCTAAATGTTGCAAACTGGATAAATTTCCGTTGGCCACGTGCGGCCAGAAACCTGCCTCTCTCGTTTAGTATTTTATATCTTTCTGTATATAACATTATAGACCACAGTTGAGCCGAAAGTTTATCTTTTTCACGCATTATTTTCTGTGTTAACTTGAATGTAGACTCTCTTTAAAATAACGGAAATTTAATTTTGATTATCTATTTTCGAAATATTAAATGTGTAGATTTTCTTAACATTCGATATTTGAGAATTAAATTTTTAATATTTCATTGAGTTAGAAATACAGGAAGAATAAAGGAATTTGGTTATAACTCAAAGAAAACTATTCGATACAGATAAAAAAAAATCCTGAAATAGATACGAACAAATTGAAACAAGCTAGCTTCTATGCCAACTTTACTGTTTAATTTAATTTAAAAAAAGTAGCGAACGTCAAGAGCTTATGCAGGCTTTTCTGAGGATTTCCTTTTTTTTGCTTCTAGAATTTCGAATTTCCCTGTACTTTTTTCCTGCAACGTAAACATTTCCTTTAATTAGCTAAACTTTGGAGCCGATAAAAGATCGTTGGTCCGTAATTTTTTTTTTGCTACGAGTATGTTGGTCCTCAAGAACAAAAGGAACGAAGGTAGAAGAGAGAGAAAAAAGATTACTAGAACGCTACTTCTTTTAATCGTTATCAGAGCATGGTGTAATTAGTATATTCGAATGAGTGATATTTAGTGTAGACAAAAGAAAATGAAATACTAATTAATCATACTTAATAATTAATAACTATTGAAATACTTATTAATTAATATCACTGATGGATTTGTGGATTGTTATTACTGTGTCGTCTTGTAAGTAATGCCAAGATGGTGCACTTATTGTGACGGAACTTATTGTAAACAGTAAACAATGCTACTTATTATTCTGCTGTGTAACATATTTTTTGAAGAAATACGTACTTAATAACAACAGGGACCAATTTATATTTGCAAAAAATGTCTTAAAAAGTGACTAGTTCAAGATGTATGGAACTATTTCACCCATTATTATATTTCTTCTTTATTAGGAGCATTACTATCGCAATATTGTGAAGGACACGACTCTGCTGACGAAGCCACTAGTCGACTGTTTCTAGAAATGAAAATTCATCTTATGAATTAAGCCAGTGAACAACTGCGTAGCGTTGTAAATGCTTGTATTTAACTTATTGGCTCGATGACATAAAAACTAGTATAT
>WYDF02314099.1:0-14800 GCA_009867245.2 Adranes taylori
AAGTGCATATTTAAAAATATTTTATTGATACTTAAATTGCAGTTAAGAATCAGGTAGATAAGTGGGTCCTCTGACATTGCCATAAGCCGTTTTCTTTATTAAAAAGAAATATATGAACCTTTATATCATATCTCTATTCTCCCGGGTTAGAATATGAATCTTGTCTTGAAGATTATTTTAATCTTTACTTATCACTTGAACCTTTTGGACAGTAAGAGGTGTTCTTTATTTCTTGGGAACGGTAAGTGATTAAGTACAAATGCAATTAATATTTCTTCTGTGAAATATCCATGATCATAACAGCTGTAACTAATATTAACTAGATATTCCACCACTATTAATTCTCTAATGTTAATTAACTGTTTTAATACAGCCGTTCAGCGAAAGTACCTTGGAGTATCAGTTTCTCATCCTCAAGGTACTTCCTTCTTTATTAGCTCAACGCTGTATTTTAGATGAATGCAAAGAAAAATATATTATAAAATAAAAATAAAAAGTATGAAAATGTTTCTCCCTGTTCAAGCTTCAACAAATAATTATAATAAATTGTTTTCAGTTTGTGGGGGTATGCAGCCATTCAAAAAGTTGGCAATTCTTTGCTGAAAGTATTAATGGTAAAACGAAATTCATTGCATGTGAGTCTAAAGTCGCGGCCAAGGCAGGACAGTGTTCGGAGCCACTAAAATATACTATCATGGGCGAGCACGTTGATAGAAATGCCAAAGGAAAGTTTTATCTTTTAACTAATAAGGAAGCGCCTTATGCTCAAGGATATATTAGTTTAAAAATATAAAAATCCATCTGCTCGTTATAATAATTCGATAGTTAATCATTTAATCAGTTGTAGAAATATGTTAATCAAATATTAATTTGTTTTGTTTGATGTTACATTAAATGTTGTGGTCATTAATGTCTAAAATACTTTATTTAATTATCTAAAAATGTTTGTTTAAAATACTTTAATACTTTGTAGCACTTCTAGATTTACTAACAAAGAACAGAAGCACTTACTACCCAATGGAAGCATTTATCACCGATAATTTCGGAAAATCACTATAGTGCTACCACGAAGAGACATGTAGCCTTAATTTAATAAATTGTCATGGTAGTGGTGGACACTGCTACGACAGGGTTGCCGCTATTCAAGAAAAAACATCTCCTGAAAAATGGAATTATGTTAAATCAACAGATAATTTCGCCAATTATCTTTCTAAAGGTTCATTTCCCAAGAACCTAATCCGACATAATTTATGATGTGCGGGGCCAAAATATCAGTCTGAGCCTGAGGATTCGTCGTCTTCTATACGCACGCAAAATAGCCAAAAAGAGAATGAAGGTCTGTTAAGTGAAGTACGTAAACACGTTTTACTCTCTCTAGATCTTAGAAATCAAAATCCTATATTAACACTATTGTATTGGACAGGTTTTCTTGTCACAAAAATTTTGAATATTCTCGTTTGCTGCAAACGTTTAATTTGAAAAATGTAGACAATAAGCAGCTTGGTGGTTCAGTGGTCATTGGTTCAACAGTGTAATAGGTTATATCTTTACGTCTGATGGACTATAATAATTTTCTACACATATGCTACAGATACTCTTATCTACAGATATGCTTCTACAGATACTCTTGCATAAAACTCAATTTATATGATGTTTGCGATCTGGCTGATTTATCGAATCCGGCCCATTTTAATATTAAGCTAGAGAATAGATGAATATGATATCGCAATAAAACATTCATTTCGAGGCGAAAAGCTTATTTCTTTTTGCGTTTGAGCTTGCCTAAAGAATGATTTTTATTGTTTTAAATACGCTAAGAATACGCTAATGACTTTACCCGCACTCGTTCTTTTTGACTGACATGTTCTGGTGAGTCTAAGTATAATACAAAGTAAATAGGATGACTTCCAGTTGACAAAATTAGAAAGTAAAATTTAGCGAACTATTGTATGAAAATTTTTATATGAACGTTCTGTTGTGAGAATGATGATGTGAGGATTGTTCGAATATGAATTCGGAGACGACGATGTTGTAATGTCGGAGGAAACGGGAAGCGCGCATAGATGCTAATCACTGTCGCCGAAAATGCTTCGGAAGAGTCGGCAATATTCTTCTCGAATGACGGGGTACAGCCATCCTTTACCGGGGTCGGCGGCAATGATATGTCTCGTCCCCTGGCGCTGTCGATGGTGGTGGCGCGCCGTGTGGAGTTGACGGAGCTTCTGTTTGGCTTGGCGGTGGTTCGACGTTGTCGTTAGTGTGTACGATTCTGTATTTACCAAGTAGCGTGGCATATGTGGGCAGCGTTGCTTAATGGGTCGCTCTGGAGTACGGTCCCGATCATTTCCGTTGTCTGGGAACGCCTGAACGTGCATACGTTTGCCTACGTGCGTGTGTGTGGCGTATGCGATATAGACGCTGCGTGTTGCGTGAATGAGCGGAGCGCTCGCCCGTCTGAAAAATCTTGTGTGGTGCTTATGCACAAAGGGACTGATTAGATGGGTGAATATTGGGGTATAAATAGCGATAATTAAATAGAATTTTTGATTTGTTCGCTTTGAGAAACCAGAGTTTGATATTGAGAGGACACTTTAGAGCCTATTACAGATCGTCTAAAATTCCTACAGTCTAAATATCCGACTCGACGTGATGCAGAAAACAACCCATTAGTCTACCAAAATCTTCATTCTGATTGGAAAGCCATTCACCATCGTAGCAAACTTCCACGCAGACCCTTCCCACACCCGCCAGCTCGAATTATCCAAATCATGCAGGAACTTCCTGAGGATCTCTAAGATATCCTTGAATTAATCCCACTGTCCCTAAGATGATTCCTACGCCTCTATTACCCACTTGCGCAGCCAAGCAAGTACAATTAGATATACAAGACCACCAGCAAATCAGCCCACCCCACTAAACCTCCCTCATCAGTTGATCAAGCTATGTCCAAGGTTTTTGCAGGTTCCCTTCGCTGTAAAGAGAATGCTATAGCATATATCTTATCTACAAGTTATCAGCTTACCATAATTTCTAAAAACATTCCACTCATTACTAGTTTCAGGCTGAAGAGGATGATAAATCCTAAAGCCTCCTTCAAACAAACTCTCCAATCTCCCTAAACTATATACAATCCCAACAGGGAGTGGAGTTTTACTGCGGTAGAAGTCCAACACTGTTGGATACTCGGGCATCCTTCGCCTTTTGAAGATTTCTCCACTTCCTACGTAAAACAAAACAAAAACAAGAATATTTGAGTAGTATTCGAGTTGTTTCCGATTTATAAAATCAACATTTTGAAAATTCGACAGCCCCAGCAGATTGGTGTAGCACAGCGACGCGAAATAAACCGTAAGCTAGGTGAGCAACTTTGTATAGTATATATACTTTAGTGTATGGCAAGTGTGTTTGAATAGCTTCACACCTTTCCGACTTCCTGATTCCTGTTTACGTGTAGTAGCGTCACCGGGTTACGAGGTGCTACTTAGTAAGTCCTTTCCGCACTATTCGCCAGAGTAACGTCGACATATTACGAGGCGTTACACAGCGATAACTTTCCGTACATCCCGCTTGAGTGTATAATATTAGCTTGTGCTGGTCTTGCACACCTAAACATAGTAACACCAACAAACTAAGGGGTGTTACTTATTTTACAGTGGTAATTCCGATGGGGTATTCGTTTCTGGTTTTGCTGGTATTAGTCGACCGTCAGCACCAACGTACTAAGGCGTGTTGATAAAGTTCCTTACCACCTGCCTAGAGTGTATAATTGTGGTTTATATAAGTGTTGTGTACGGGCAACGTCGCCGGGCTCTGAGGCATTGTTTAAGTGTTCAGCTTTGGTATACGCTAGAATTAGTCACCCGTCAACACCAACGTATTACGGGGTGTTGTGAGAATTCCTTGCACCCCTGCACTTGAATGTTTGGTTTTGACTTACATTGGTATTAGGCACCCGGTAGCACGTCAGCATATTATGGGTGTTCACTCCGGTTTATGCTAATATTAACCACTCCGTATCAGTAACATCAGCGAGTTATGAGGTGTTATACTATTTTAGTGCTTTCCGGAATTCCGATTATACCCTCCGTTTGTACCAAGAAAGTTAGATTTACCCTTATCTTCCGCCATAAGTCTGTATGTCAGTAGAATGATACCGCATTAGTATTGTTTGATTATTTTATCACCGTATTGTTACGTTGCTTTACCTGCACCGTTGTAATATCATAAGCGTCTTTTTTGTATTATTAATATATTTGCACCGTTGTTTTATTAAGCGCCGTTTTTATTAATTATTCATTATAGTTGTGATAATATTTATACTGCGCTTGATGAAGTTACTTTGTCTATTATTATTGCATCATTGCTTTGATTTGAGATTCGTAATTGGACATTTATTCATTTGATTATTATTATTATTGACATTTTTATTTTGCATTAATATATTTTTTTTTCTGTTTTGTCTAAAGAATAATAGACGGTTTTGTTAAAACGTTAATGGTGTTCACTCATTAGTGAATACGTTTATTGCAGACACCCTCAATATCTAGGACACCTGGTTCACTTGCTGACAGAGAGCCTCTGAGGTCCGGAAGAACAACAACATCTGTTCAAAAGTCCGGTCGCACTTTAAACTGAGTTAGCTCCCGAGGACGTTTTCCGAAGGCCGTTTTAGTCTGTTGCCTTTTGCGCCATTTGTGACAATCGCTAAGCTCCCCATTAGCAGCGTCGCGTGTGGGAGTTCCGTTAGCGTATTAAATAGATTACGGGAGATCGCCACATAGATTTGACGTCCGCGCAGGGGCATCGGAGTCCCGCTGTCAATTTAGCGCTGTCATAGTACGACGACACTACGCTGTGGTTGTTGTTGTTGTTGTCGTTACAAAGCCTTACTTTTAAGTCCATATTAAGCTCTACTTTACATCACATTTACCAGCGGTAAGTGATATTCAAGATACAAACTTTAACTACAGAATATAAACGATACAGATTTTAAATGATAGAGACTTAAAGGAGACCGTACGACCTGCCAAAAGAACATCGCAGTGGTCAACCAAATGAGATAACTACGCCAGAAATGGTGCAGAAAAACCACAAAATGGTATTGGAAGACCATTGACTGAAAGTGCACACATGGTACGCTAGCAGACATGGTAGACTTTTCAAAAAATGCTGTACATCGCATACTGGCTGACCGTTGTGAGAATGTTTTAATCGAGTGTTTGGCCAAAGTTTCACATGAATAAAGTCGAGTTTTCGTATCGATATATAACCATGGATGAAACAACAATGGACTGCAAAGGGAAGATTGACTTCAAAGAAGGTGAAGACAGCTCCCAGTTTTTTTGGTTTGCGCGTGGGATAGTTTTCAATGATTATTTTCAGAACGGACAAACAATCTACGGCGAGTACTATGCGAATGTATTGCAGCGTTTGAGTTATGAAATCAAGAAAAAAAGCCGCATTTGGGGAAAAAAGAAGTTTTGGCTCGGTGGTAAAAGATTTGCCAACAAGGAAGAGGCAGAGTCTGAGGTTGATGGCTATTTTGAGTCTAAGGTTGATGGTTGATGCCAGGGTATCGAAGCTACTAAATATCGTTGGGAAGAAAAGTGTATCGAGCTAAAAGGAGACTATGTTAGGAAACTATGTTAAGTCTCCTAACAGGAGACTATATTAAGTCGGGTACTTCTTGGACAACTCTCGTAATTCCTAGATGCTCAACTGCTACAAATAACTTGGGATTAGAATTAAACTCATTCAGATATAAAATATTAAGTAAGTACACCAATTACGTCAATGTATGGTGTACTTCAAACGTATTCTAACATAGATATACTTTGAACTAGTGATGGGTCCCTCATTTATGAGGTACCTCATTTGATGCCTCATTGTCATGAAATCCTCATGAATCCTCTTTTTATATTCAAAAAAGGAATTCTTCTTTTTTTAAAGAGTTTGCCTTTTTTGTTTCCATAGAGGAATTCCTTTTATCTTTTCGAAAAAGACAAACGAGGAGTCCTTTTTTTTTCTTTTCAAAAGAAGAGGTTCTTCATGAAGACTTTTATTACATTACTTGAGGAGATACTTTTTTACTTCTCTTCCACATCGATGATGTATGGGAAGGGCAGTATTGCAATCGTACAAAATTTTTTATATGCACTCATTGAGTCGTTTCACACTTCATCTTGGCATCCGCACTCTTCCGAGTCGTTGCCACGGGTATCCCACCATTGGAAATCCCACCCCATTGCTTCGCTCTCTTTGGGACGAGACATACCTATTATTTATCTCCGCCTCATTATTTCTCTCAACCATTTTCTATATTTCATTACTACTTAACTTCTTCTCTTTAACTTGGAACCTCCCATCGTGCACCGTGTGGATATATAACGGGTATTACAATAGTTTGGACAGATGTTAAACGTGAATGGAGCTTAAACATCAATTGTTTTTGAGGTTAAGTTTTTGTTTTGACATCTTCAGTCGTTTACAAATTGAATGATGGAAAAGTTGAGCATTGAACAACGTGTTAAAGTTACTGAAGCCTATTACGAAAATGGACGTTCAAACAAAATTTCGGGCTCTTCGTGATTTTTTCGGCCCACATAATCGACCAACCGAGAGTGCTATTGGCAAAATTGTAAAGAAATTCCAAGAAAATGGGTCTGTGGCAGATGATAAGAAGCCAATACGTGCTCCTGCAAGACGCTCAAAGATATTGACGAAAGATCTGTCGTTGCACGTACAAAATTCAATTAACACAAGAACTTAATCCGACCGACTATTTAAAGCTCCGTACATTTGCCGATTGGATTTGCACGAACAAAGAGAAGTGAATAAAGAATTTTCCACCAAGTCTTCTTCTGCGATGAAGCCCATTTCTATCTGAATGGCTACGTCAACAAACAGAACTGCAGAATATGAGCTGATGAAAATTCAAGGGCAATTGTCGAAACACCAATGCATCCACAAAATGTCACTGTGTGGTGTGCATTTTTTGCTGGAGGAATCATTGTACCATATTTTTTTGAAAATGAGCTGGGAAATCGGTCACAGTGAATGGCGAGCGCTACAGCGCAATGTTAACAAACTTTTTGTGGCCAATATTGGAAGATTATGATATCGATGATATGTGGTTTCAAGAAGATGGCGCCACATGCCACACAGCCACAATGGCTCTCCTGCATGAGAAGTTTCCCGGGCGCATTATCTCCCGAAACAGTGAAGTCAATTGGCCACCGAGATCTTGCGATTTGACACCGCCAGACTTCTTTCTTTGGGGCTATCTGAGGAGTAAAGTCTATGCCAGCAAGCCAACCACAATCCAGCAACTCAAAGACGAGATTTCACGGTGCATTAATGACAATGAGGAAAAATTATGCCGAGATGTTATAAAAAAATTTGGTAAGCGGATCGATGTATGCCGCCGGAGCAATGGCGAACATTATCTTTCACAATTAATTGTAATTGATCAAATAACATTTTTCGTTAAAGAAATCTTCATTTTTGTACACCACTGATTTTTAATTTACGGTTAACATCGATCCGTCTTATTGTAACACCCGTACAGCTATCAAATTATTAAAGTATTATAGTTATTATTCAATAAAGTTAGATTAAGCCTTTCCACGCCTTGATTAATTGTGTGGGTGTATGTGTGTGTTCCGTATCTACAAATCATATTGACGAGGAGAAAAGTAAATCAACGAAATAAAAAACCCGTGACAGTATTAGAAAAAAACACGAGAAAGCAGTTACAGTTACAAGAAAATGCTACGCTAATTTGAAATCAAGCAAAATATTCCATAACAAACAGCCATTCTAATTCAACAAAAAGTAAAATTTTGTCGAACCGTGTTATCTATTTTTACAGAGTCGAATTTTATTGTAGGGCTATTATTTTAATGATTATTAAAAAAGATGGAATTATGTCCTAGATAACGAAATATAGCTTTACTGTATTTGAAATTTTAGTATAAATAGGTACTTTATAACTAAGGACATATTGCGTAAAGTAAACTCATAAGTAACAAAAGCAACTTTATTTGAAATATATAAAAAATGAAAATACTACTAATATCGTTAACTTTTATGTGTCTTATTTTATACAGTGATGGTAAGTATACTTTCACATATAATATATAGGAAAAATATATAAAAAAATGTGGATGTGATCGCCACCCCAACTTCATATACTGAAAGTCCTACGTTTTGTTATATCTTGCATAAAACAAAAGTTGAACCTTTTAGTTTCGACTGTCATCTTATAACTCGTCTATTAAATTCAATTAGAACAATAGTGTTTAGAGTAAACTAAACAACATTAGTCTAACCTATAAATAGCATACCCATGAATCCCCCGGTCCCCATATTTGTCTACGCGGCGGACAGCTTAGCAGTCCGCTTTGCCACGTCAGGCGTGCTTTGCACGCCACACTGCCTTCAACGTTTGAATTGGCGTATGAACGAATTTGCCAACCCATAAATCCCCTGTTTCTCATATTTACCTATGGGACGGACAGTCGAAAAGTATAAAACTTGTCGTTTACAATTATTTTTGTCTTATCTATAATAGTTTCTGAGATACATCGAAAAGTTTGTTAAACTTTGAACGAGCGCAACGTCGCGTTCTATATCAGTTGGAGGTATAGCAATAATTTCAATTGAGGCATAATACAAAGTAATTCAAATAAATATTCAAATAAAATTTCAACCTCCTACTTTTATAACTAAATTTTTAAATGAAATAATTAGTTTTAACCCTTACCAATATTATAATGTGGATACGCCACTGATAACAACATTTATTACATTCTAAAGCACCAAAAGTAAAATATTTTTTAAAACTGAATTTTTAAATAAAATGATGTTTGAACCCCTCCCAAAATTATAATGTGGGTCCGCCAATGATACAACATTTATTAAATTCCAAAACCACCATAATGAAACGAAAAATATTTTTTAAAACTGAATTTCTAAATAGAATAATCAGTTTGAACCCCTCCCAAAATTGTAATGTGGACCCGCCACTGATACCAACTTTTATGAAATTCCAAAAGCCCCATAATGAAACGAAAAAAATTGTTTAAACTGAATTTCTAATTAAAATAATCATTGGAACCTCTCACCCCTCCCAAAAATATAATGTGGACCCACCACTGGTAATTTACGGTAACTCTCAACAAAAAGGCCCGGCTTTTTCTACGGCCCTTTTATTAGACAATTATTTTTTTAAATCGACCCTGGTACTATGGAGTTAAGTTTATAGAATCTAATTACTTTTATTTTTAAATCCATTTACTTTTTCATTAGGGCGGGACTCCAATATATAGCTTATACGTGTCTATGTAGGAGTAAATAAGTATTATGTACAGCATCTTATGTTTCTTATGAAATATATGGTATGGTATAAGTGATACTACCTGCCGACAAAGGGAACTCAACAGTAATCATGAACACTTCCGACTACGAACAAAAACTAAATGACTTACTTAAGCATTTACGTAAAAATAAGTACGGACCCTACCAAATACATAGAAAAAACTACAAAAACGAAACTAAAGCGCTTCACCTATTGACGCCGAAACAGGCAAAAAACTAATTCCATGCGAGAAATCATCGAAATGCCCGAAATTTTATGGATTACCGAAAATCCACAAAGAAAATACTCCTCTAAGAGCCATCGTCAGTTCTTTTGATTCTCTGACACACCGGCTTTCACAATATTTGTCCAAATATATTAAACCTCTGACTGTATCTTCTGAATCATATTTTAAATAAGAGTCAGCACTTTTTAGCGATCCTCAATGAACATATACTACAACCTACTGACATAATAATTAGCTTCAATGTCGAATTCATGTTTACTAACACCCCCCCCCCCACGTAGATGAAACATTAGACATACTAAGAAAAAACCATCAAGTTCCCACGCACATTATTTTAATCAACCACTGCACTATCAATGTCTACTTCCTCCATAGAAGACAACGCTACAAACAGAAATTTGGAGCACCAATGGATTCACCTCTTGCAAGCGCTATAGCCAACATTTTTAAGGAAGACTTTAAAACAAGAGCTTTGGGAAAGATTCCTCTAAACCCCAAATTATGGTTTCATTATGTTGACATGGAAATGAAGAACTACAGAAATTCCTCGACGCATTTACTGCTGAGCACCCAAAAATCCAATTCACCATGGAAGTAAAGAACGACCATCAATTGCCTTTCTTAGATGTACTAATTTTAAATAAACCTAACGGGTCTTTTGCACACACTGTTTATAGAAAGAAAACGCATACAAACCGCTACATACACGCCAATTCACAACACAATCCAGGACTGAAGAATTCATAATAAAAACTTTAATTCATCGGTCAAGATTACTTAGCGACAATGAAGGAATAGACTCTGAAGTCGCAATATTGCCAGGCGCACTTCTCCAGAACGGCTATACTAATACCCAAATAAACAAGTACATACGCCCGAAACGCAAAATACAACGTCCGGAGCCAGCACTATCCGAACCAATTGCTATTGCAACTCTTCCGTACATAAAAGAAACTACCGACAAAATATCATCGATCCTAAAGGAAAAGGGCATAAAACAGTATTCAACTCACATAAAAAATCAGCAGCATATTATCCAAACCAAAAGAGAAAATTCCACTAGAAAACCAAGGTGTGTACAAAGTACCCTGCAATGAATGTCGGATTTGGTCTATGTCGGTCAAACAAACAGAAAAATATCAGCCAGAATAGCTGAACACACAAACAACGTCAATAAGAACCTCAGCACATCCGCTGGTGCCCAACATAACTCCGCAACCAGTTATAGAGTAGCTTTTGAAAACACTAGAACATTGAAACCCACTATAGGAAAAGAATTACTAGGTAAGCCATTGAAATCGAAAAACGACTGAATACGATGAATAAACAAAACGACAATCAAAAAATTTCTAGCACTTGGAAACTTGTATTACAACCATACCGTGAAAATAAATAACAAATAATTCACATTAACAACCAACCAGACAAAAATGCATCTACGGTACGAGGATCATCATCATCCACTCAATCGCCCAGTGTATGAGCACGATCAACAACATGTGTAGACACAACAATGCGTCACCCTACCAGGTGCAGCAAGCGCTGACGTAGAAAGGAGAATAACAAGATCGTATGCAAAACGCATAACACAATGTGGAGAAGTTTCGAGGCTTAGAGAAGTTTTCAGACTTTCTCTAAGCCTCGACAATGCCAGATGTGACTTTGGCGATACGTTGGCACACTGAAATACCTAGCACGCGAGATATAACCCTGAGATGAACCCTGAAGATTATAATGTTGTTTTATAAAATAAATAAGGAAAAATATATTTTACCTTCGATTATAATGAAAATATCTAGAGTTCACTTCAAATATTGTTTGTCCAAACATATATGATATCAATATATTAACATTACCACTCAATAA
The DNA here is from genome assembly GCA_009867245.2 of Adranes taylori. NCBI lineage: Eukaryota > Metazoa > Arthropoda > Insecta > Coleoptera > Staphylinidae > Adranes > Adranes taylori. Next base: position 11,472 of record WYDF02314099.1, read on the forward strand.
GAAATTAAACCACTTTAATTCATTTCCATTGTATAATTAAAATGTTGATAAAATAATATAAATAAAACTAAGAAAATGATTGCCAAAATGTAAAAATTGAAATGAAAAACGAAGTGTACAATTTTTTGTTCTAATGTCTAAATGCTTAATAAAATTGATAGAATGTGAGTCAACTTGATAGGACAATAATATAGAAAGAAACAAGCAACATCTAATCAAAAACAAAACTAATATGATTATATAAATAAATAAAAATGATTCTAAATTTACAAATATATATTTTAATGTGGTATTTCAAGGATCTATCTATATTTTTAATAAAAAGGAAAAGTGATGAAGTACGAGTATGGATAGGATAGAATAGTAATAAAAGTATATGTAAATTGTATGGATAAAAATAGAAGGGCGGTGAACAAAATGAATGGGGAAAAAATTATGAAAGGGTTAAATGATTAATGGTGTCTTTTGGAAAAGAAGAAGAATGAATTATCATTGGTGCCTAATGAGTTGGAGTAAAGAGTGAATGAATGAAATGAAAACAGAAGATGGATAAATTGATATGGATGATTGATCAGTTAGAGTAATGAAAACAATTGAGAAGTAAAAAAGAGAGGGGAGGATAAGGGTAAGTAGATATAAGAAGAAAATGTAGAATATGTTATTTGGAATATGTAATTATTACAAAAATAAAATAAAGGTTTTAACTGATATTGATAAGCATTAATATAATATGTAGTTGAGAATTAAAATTGTAATATTTAAAAATAAATGTTATGTTTGTGTGAAAGGATTATATTTTAAAAGATTGTAATAAATTTTGCTTAAATTATTATTATCTGATTTTTTGTTTGAAGTGTCAATTATTTTATTTATGTGTATAGTTTCTAAAAATAAACATTTGGTAAATTAATTTCTTTAACTAATATAGTAGTATTATTAAAACCAAATTTTTGTCCAGTTTGATGTGAATGCGTAGCTAAACTAGTTTTTTTCATTTTTGTCTTAATTTTATGTTCTAGAACTTAGTTCTTGATTATAAATTCTATTTTTAAGTGATTGTTTTGTTTGTCCAATGTAAGAGTTAGTACAATGTAAGTAATTAATTTTGTAAACAAGATTGGAATCTGAATTGGTTGCTTATGGGTTAGTTGTGTATATAATGTTTTTATTGCTTAAGTATTATAAGTTGAAAAATAATTTTTGTGCTTTATTAAAAACTTTTGTTATTACTGTTAGTAATAATATTTGTGATAAAATTATTATGTGTTATAGTGTTAGTTTGATTATTATTAATTGAAGAAATAGAATTATTATTGATCATATTAGCGTTTTAGTTTGCTAAGTTATATAATAATTTATTAACTAAAGATTTAGGATAGTTATGTTGAATTAAATTTGTTTTCAGGAGATTTTTGTTTTCATTATGAAATTTTTTATTGCTAATTTTATAATTTTTATTAACTTTTTGTTTTATAATATAAATTTTTTGATGAAAAGGATGTTCAGAATAAATATTTTATAATCTGTTAGAATTAATTGGTTTATTACAAAGATTAAAAATTAAATTATTAATAAAATTATGTATTTCAATGTCAAGAAAAGGAATTTTATTATCTTTTCAATTTCATGAGTGAAATGAAGATGTTGATTATAACTATTAAATTGTTGAATAGCATTGAGATATTTTATCTTCAGGAACAGCTGTTAAAGTGTCATCAACATAAATTAACATGAATGGAATTTGAAAGTTAAAATTTATAATTGTTTTGATTACAAAATCATGCATAACAATAGATGCTAAAATACTAGAAATAGGTGCTCCCGTTGGAGATCCAAATTTGTATATAAAGACTTCTTTGTTAAATAAATTATAACTACCATCAAAGGTAATAGATTTTTTTTTATAGTCCAATATCAATATCAATATATTTTACAATGTCAATCCAATATTCATCAATAAGTTTAATAATAACATTGTTTGAAATATTGGTAAAGACTTATTGTCAATACAAGTCAATACAAGTTATTGATCGAAGTGGTGCATTTTATTTATGAATTTTAGTTAATCCACAAAGGCTAGGAGAAACAGCATTGTGTATTTTGACAGTTTTAGTAGTTTGCTTACCTAAAGTAATTATTTTTTGTTGTAATTAAAAAGGAGGATCTGTTGTAGAAATGTGATATACAGTTTCATCATTTTTTAATTATTTTATTTATTTTTAAGATATTCAGATCGATTTATTAGTAAATTAATATTACCTTTACGAGAATTATATATAATAATGTTAAGTGATGTTTTTAAAAATTTCTTTGTTTCATTATAAATTAATGAAATTTTTGAAAGTTTATACCTATTTGAATTAATATAATTTAGATGATTAGTAATAATATTTGTACAATTTGCTCTAAATGAATCTTTATCTTCATTATTATCTTGTTTTACAATACAATATTTAATACCAGTTAAAAGTTTATCTATTGGAAAGTCAAATTTATTATAATTTAATTATACAATTCATATATACTTTTATTATTATTCTATCCTATTCATACTTCATCACTTTTCCTTTTTTTTTTAATATAGACTCTTGAAATACCATTAAAATATACTCATATTAGTTTTGTTTTTGATTAGATGCTGGTTGTTTCTTTCTTTATTATTGTTCTATCAAGTTGACTGACAATCTATAAATTTTAATAATCATTTAGATATTAGAACAAAAAATTATTCACTTCGTTTTTAGTTTCAATTTTTTACATTTTGACAATCATATTCTTAGTTTTATTTATATTATTTTATCAACATTTTAATTATTCAACTTGTTAATGATTTAATTTGTTATTGAATAGTAATTTTAATATATTGATATTTTATATGTTTGGATAAACAATATTTGAAATGAATTCTAGATATATTCATTACAATCGAAAGTAAATTAAATTTTTTCTTATTTATTTTATAAAACAACATCATAATCTATTTCCTTTTATCTATTTTATAAACAAGACTACTCCAAATTTGATAACCCATAAACAATTCAACTTTTTAATTTGTTTTAGTATGAAGATGTAAACATTATTTTATAAAACGTCGCTAATGATTATAATTTAAATTCAAAATACACCTTTGTCCATTAAACCCATTATTATTATTATTAATTCAATTATCATTATTGGACATAAGTTATATCAACACACACACACACACACAAACACCAAAAAAAACATACACGCACCCTCGCTCACACAAGAATATATATATATATATATATATATATATATATCACACAAGAATGTATATATATTAAAGTAGAGTTTTATTTCTCCTG
>WYDF02314110.1:0-14800 GCA_009867245.2 Adranes taylori
GTTATAATTTATAATAGTTATTGAAAATTATTGAATCTCGGCCGTACAGAAACCAAAATGTTGAAAAAATTGAATGTAGGAATCATCTGCTACGGAATTATTGCAATCAATTACAAGCAGTAACATACTATATTATACAGAGCGATTAACTCATCTGAATTGAAACTATATTTAACTAACCTAAATCGAAACTCTGTATAAACATTAATATAAGCCGTATGAAGAAGCGATCGGATGCTAAAGTTACATGTTAATAAACAGTGGTCCAAAAAATAGTTTTATTTATTTATGAAATAATATCAACAAATCACTTTTCGTTTAAATTTAAGTTGTTAACGGAAAATATGTATTAATAGTGACACCACATCAAGATGCATCCTACTTGTACACAAAGCCTGTCAAAGTCGTTGGATTGTGGATAGCCCTTGAAGATGCTACTCAGGAAAATGGTTGTTTAAAATTTATAAATGGTTCTCATAATAGTGGCGTTCACAGACGATATATTAGAAATCCTAACAAGAATTCTGATGAACTTCTTATATATGATGTTTCGACACCTATCTATCAGAAAAGCAAGTTTACTTCTGTTCCTGTAAGCAAAGGTAATAATTTTTTACAGTTGCTTTAATATTAAACAAATTACTGGTTATAGCTTATTTTAAACAGGCTAAAATATTTAATTAGTTCGATTATTTCTGTAGAAACTCCGATGCCTTTGTAAATTTGAATTTCAAATCAATAATTTTTTATTTCTTTTCTTATTTAGGTTCCTGTATACTTATTGATGGGCAAGTGGTTCACTGTAGTGATCCAAATAAATCTTCCAAGTCCAGACATGTTTATACATTTCACGTAATAGATCAGAAAGACACGACATATTCCGAACAAAATTGGATACAACCAAATAAACCGTTTTTAAATGTATACGAAAATTGAAATTATACTTACCTTTAATTTTGATTCATAGTTTGTGAATAAATACTCAGGAGTACATAACTTGATTTATCACCTTATAATTTGATTTACTCCCTGATCAGTTTTGCCACCTAGTTAGTGATCGAAATCCGGAGTTATTCCATTAGCTCCAAAACGTCAGGTATTATATTACTACAAAATATCAAGTAAAAAAAAATCTTCATTGGGCAAAAATTATATGCATCAATAATTAACTTTATTTTATTTAATTTTTATATTTTTATTAGTTATATTTTATTATTATTATTTGTATTTAATTCATTTAATTTATTTAAAAGCTTAATTTCTATTAGTCATATGGGACATTCATGTGTTGAATCGAATCGAGCATTCTTCACGTGCATTTTCTATGAACACCGAAACTAGTTTAATACTTTATAATATCATAGATGTCGCCTATGAATTTAAAACAAACTTCAAATTTAATTATTATAGAAGAAAATTGTTTGCATACATTTCTAAATATTTTTTGAAATTATAATCAATACAATTGACAGAAATTTTAACCGAAATCCGATTTGTGATATTACATACGCTTTTCTTATAGATTATATATGTAAGCCCCATTAACATATAGATAGCCATGAATGACGTGATAATATAAGAACAACCCTAAAAACAGGTGATCAGTAATTGAAGAAATTCTTTACTGAACAAAAAATATATGCATGAATAATTAACTTTGTTTTAATTAGTGTTTATATGTTATTATTATTTATATTTAATACATTTAATTTATTTAAAGCTTGATTTCTATTAATCATATACATAGTCATTCTTATATTAAATCGAATAAGCGTTCTTCACGTGAATTTTCTATGGCACCGAAACTAGTTTAATACTTTACAATACCATAGATGTCGCCTGTGAATTTAAAACATTCAAATTTTATTTTTATATTTCTAAATTGTTTGCATACATTTTTAAATATTTTTTGAAATTATAATCAATACGTTTGACAGAAATTTCAATATTACTTAATTGTGTACGAAATTAGATTTATGACATTGTATATGATTTTCTTAAATATTATATAGAAAATCCCATTAGTATTAACATCTTATGGATAGCCGAGTCACGATTACAAAAGAACAACTCTAAGAACAGTTGATCAGTAAATAACCAATCAAAGCACTTTAGTTAGAATTTAAATGGCGAAGTAATTATACACGGTATCTCCGGCAGTTTCTTAGTTTTTACAAGAAGTATTAGTTTTTAGCGGCATAAACTTGATTATTATTCAATTTAGTGAAACTATGCGTGTATGTGTTGCTTTGGTAGTGTGTGTACGTATTGCTTTGGTAAAGTATGAAACCTAACAAATATCAAAAACAAGTTCAAACTAATGACAAAAGTAATATTCTTATTAGACTTTTATGTGGCGGCGCCATTTTGTAACGGAACAAAGCGTGTAGACCATTAATTGAGAAATAAAAACGTTTTACTCAAAATCAATACAAGCCATAACCGAAAACGATCCAGTTAGGAAGTGTTGTATTATGATGTGTGGAATAGTGTTGTAATTGTTAGGAACATTAATTACCGCTAAATCTTACAGGCGCAGCCTAAATGCACATGAGTGATAGGTATGTATTTTAAGAGTAATCCTGTAATGTAGTGCATTTAATGAAATGTTTTTGTTCATTTTAACTAAATATTTATTGAGCTTTAAATGCATACATATTTTATGATTTTAAAGTGCTTTATTGTCCAGGCAATACATATGACTTACATATTTATCCAAAAATAACGATTGATTGATTACCAAGTTAAGCTAAATTAAGAAAGTAAATATATCATTCGAACTTCAAAGGATATCCAACTGTTCAATTGATGACTAATTTTTTCATTTAACAAAGGTTAATGGTGTGACATGCCCCTTCCACAGAACGTTATTATAACAACTGAAAATAATGTTCCTTATTAATGAAAATATATATATATATATATATATATATATATATTTATATACTATCTAAAAAAGGTAATGACAAATTGGTACTATTAATGCTTATAGAGGAATCAAATTTTTGCCAGTGTTGTATTTTTTCAAATAATTGTTTTCCAGGACTGTCCGACTTTATGCACTGACATTGGCCGATTAAAGAATAATCCTTATCAATATATCCAGCTCGAATTCCAAAGTTAATTAAATCTTCTACTTGTCTGAGGGCAGATGGTGGAGGTAATTTATCATTGAAGCTACCAACGAAAGCTATTCCAAGAGAGCGTTTGTCATATCTGTAATAGATTGCACTCTGTATTAATAAAACTTTTTCGACATGTCTGAAATACAGATTTGTTAGTATGCACAAAACAAAAACTAATCAATTTAGCGCGCTAGTATACAATGCATATGCTACTAGCTAAAACATTTTATATCAATGTTCCAGTAGCACTGCTTCCTGAAATATTGTGAAACATTTCTCGGCTTAGATATGACAACGTTGCACTGCGCCTAAAATATTGAAATAGGATAAATGTAGCTGTATGCACATTTCAAGGAATTCAAAACATTTGCCCATATTTAATTGTTTTAAAACCAGTGTTTTATGCTAAGGGGCTTCTGAACATGCGTACTAATAAAAATCTCAAGTTCGATGCATTCGTATAGACTATAGAATTAAATATGGTGAACGTGGGCTGTATCCTCTTAATGAGTTATCACTCAGATGAGAAAAAGCAAAAGTTTTCTATGAAATCTATACGGGTCTTTTATAAACATTCTTCATGTATCTATGAAAATGGAAAAAGAAACAATTACCCAGGACTATGTTGACCAGCGATATTCCATCCTCTACCTTCGAAAATATTTCCATCGCAGCCAATTAAAAAATTATATGTTATATCATCCAAACATTGGCTTTCTATATGCATTTGTTGAATTACTCTCACCAGGAGGATATTTTCAGAATGGTAATATGCATCTTCTGTGTTTGTGTGACCTGTAAATTTAATATTAAAGCAAATGCAGTAATTTGTTCTTGACATAGGAACAAATATAGCAACAATAGCACCAACTTCTGGAGTCATTTTATAAATGACATAATTTATAATTGTGTCCAAGAAATTTTACGTTTACTCCTATGCATTTATTAAATATAGTCAAATTTTTCGCATCTTAGTGATCACCCATTAAAACACGTCCCACATTCGCCAAATAAAAAACTCCTAAAGTTTGGTAAACATAAGGTAATCATGTGTAAGCGTTTACATACTACAAACGTGTACAAACTTGAAAAAAGTGACACATCAGTTACGGCAAACGTATTTATATGTTTTAACATGTGATCACAACTCGTCGATCACTCGCATCGTCAGCATCATTTGTTATTTGCATTCTATAAAAAACGGACGTGTTTTTATTTATACCACATTCGTTCTCATCTTTTGTTTATAATATTACTATAGGTAAGTGTTCATAATAAAATTCATATAAATATGATTTATTATAAAAACGTATGCATACATTCTTAAATTTGTTTTCAATTCTCAGAAAACGGCGTACGTACACTGTGATTTTAAAAATTATCCGTCAAGAAAGGGTTAATATTTAAAATTTAATTAATAATATTATTCAATTTAAATTATATTTTTTTATTGCAGATAAAATGAGCGGACAAATTAAAAAAAGGCGAATAAATACATTTAATGAGAAACTGAATTTCCATTCACCTTACAAATAAAAATGGTGAAATGCACTATTTGTTCTGGTCAATTTAATATTGGGAGTTGTGGTCGATCAGCTATTGAGGACCATTGTAAAACTAATAAGTATAAATCTGCCTTTGATGCGTCGTCATCATCCAAGAAAATGACAAACTTCCTAAGCTCGAGTTGTGGTCAATCTGAAAAGCTGATGGCAATTCAAGAATTATGTTTAATTGTATTCCACACAATTAAACATAATCACAGCTTCCGAAGCGCCGACTGCACCTCAAAACTGGTCAAAAAGTTTTATAGCCAAACGTTTATTTGTGCTCGAACAAAATGTGAAGCAATTATTATCAATGTGATCAAAAACTTTTGCGATAATAATTTGGAAAATGATCTATCAAAAACCTTATATGTTACCTTGCTTTCCGATGCATCAAATCATAACGAAATCAAATTGTACCCGATTCTGCTAATATATTTTGATATCGAAGAGGGAGTCAAAATTTCAATTATTGAATATAGAGTCAATTACAAGTGAAACGGCCGTGTATTTGTCCGAACATATTTTTAAATGTGTTAATGATAAAATAATTCCTAATAAAATATTGGCTATTCTACAGATGACACAAACTTAAATTTTGGTGGATTGGAGCGACATGGAACAAAGATTGGAGCGACATGGAACAAATAATGTTCACAATTAATTCAAAAATTACAGCGAAACATTATTGGAGTCAGCTGCAACGCACACATTTTATCTAACGCAATTGATAAAATGATGCAATTGATAGTATGTCAACTGATGTCGAAATCATCATTCCTCAAATTTATTATTTTTGCATCGGTTCACTGTTAGAGTGGCTTCATTGGAAAACTTCTGTGAAGCCTGGCGTTGAATACCAGAAACTTTTAGGCTTTTCGAAAGTTCGTTGGTTAGCTTTACTTCTGGCAATTGAAAGAGTTTTATAATTCATTATCAGCCATTAAAGTCATACTTTCTCAGCATCAACAAATGCCCAAAAGTCTTATATTCGTTTTTTAATAATTAAATGCGTGAGATGTTGGTATTTATTCACGGTCAAGTTACAATTTTTCACAATACTGGAAAAAAAAATTAAAAGGACGATATTTCTGCTGCTGAAGAGAAGAAAGAAGCTGAAAGAGTTGTAAGAAGAAATTGAAATCAGAAAAGGCAAACAGTGTCTTATTCTTATGGTTATCCAACTATTGAAAAATGCTGAAGAATCAAATAATGAAATTAAGAAGAAGTTTATGCAGGAAGTTGACAGATTCTACTGTAATTACTTGGAATACGTAGAAGAATGGACTCAACATTTTAAAGTAGATGTATTCGCATGGTCCATGCTAAATGGGAACAAATTAGTGACACAATTTCTTATTTGAAAATTTTAATTCAATTTGAGATCGACGACAATGAATTATTCGATGAACTTCACAGAGTGAATTCGTACTGTACAGAAAAAAATTTCAGAATGGCATTTGAAAGCAATCGAACCAGATAAACAGTGGGTTGAAATTTTTCTCATTTCACAAGTCATATTCCATTTCTAAATATTTTAAAAATAGTCGAAGCAGCTTTTTGTTTGCCAGGTACAAATGCTTCGGCGGAGAGACTGTTTTCAATAGTCAATGATATTTGGACTGAAGAAAAATCGCGATTATCAGTCAATTCATTGTCTTCAATTTTAACAGTCAAATTTAATTTACGAAATGTAAACTGTACTGAATTTGCCGAAATAATTGAAAAAGATGGAGCAATCCTGAAAAAAATCATTCAGCTGAAAAATATAAAAATTAAATAATATAAAATATGTATTTTGTGTAACATTTGAAATGTTATTTAAATCAGTATTTTATGGAAATAAAATAACTACATTATTTTTGTTTATTTGTCAATTGTTTATTTTTCATGTTTACGTAATGTACGCGTTTAGGAAAAAATATAATTGGTCACCTTAGAACAGCCAATTAGTTTTGAAGAAAGTGTTTTGTCTCTATTGCACATTTATAATGAAATGTACCATAGATATATATTCCCATCTTTATTTTCGTTTAAAATTTAGAAACACCTAGAAATAATACTAACTCTATCTAAATGACTCTATCTAAATGAAACAAAAAGAAACACAATCACATGTTTCATATGATGCATTCATTGCAGTGTTGACAAGTTTAAATAATGTTGAATTATAATAGTCAGTAAAAATCAATATATTTTATTGCTCCTAGTACTGGCGTTATTAACATAAAACAAACAAATCAAAAATAAAATCGTAAATATAAAAATTATACATGTAACTTAATATACTAAACATGTTCAAAACATGAAACTAAATATAGAATTAACACAGGATTTTATAATTTTCTCACTTTCTGACACTGCTACAAAATTGAAATTAATAATTCATTTACTAACAAAAAATTACAGAGTATATAATATATTATCTAAAAGATGTTAATGGCCATTTCTAATGCAATTGCAAAGATCTGATGAAACAATTAGGTACTTATTATCAAAGAAAACGATTAAACGGCAGTACTAGTTTTATGAGGACTATATAACAATTATTAATTAGATGAGTTCGATGCATTCGTATAGACTAAATATGGCGAACGTGGGATGTATCCTCTTTATGGATTATCACTCAGATGAGAATAATTAGCCTATAGTCAATTATTATGTAGTTGATGAGAGAACCGTTTTACATTAATAAGGAAAATGGAACATTGAAAAACCGAGTCCAATCATATAGAATTATGTTAAAATGTATGGCGTATAAGAGAAACAAGAAATCTGAGCATATTATGTGGTTTCAGACAGGAATATACTGGAAACTATAATCGGTTTATCCAGCAGAGTTACTAATTAAATACCAGCTTTTATCTTCCCGCTGACTTGTCAGTAGTCGCGTGATTGATTCAATGTGTTTCGAAGTGATTTGACCTTGAAAAAGAAATTATTTTGAAAAACTGTTTCTATGCATGTTAGAAAAATAGAACTTGGGGGATGTACTAATTTCTTATTTTTTCGTCCTTTTCTACATTTTCGTCCTTTTCAACAACGTTTTACATGACTTTTTCTCCTGGAGCACATACTTGTATTTCTTCCTTCACTTCTTCAGCACTTAAAATCAATAAAATTTCGGAATGTTAGTCATTTTTGTTGCATAAGTGTTTAGTTATAGAACAAACATTCCTTACTAACTCTTAGTTTCTTGTTAAAGCGTCAAAAAACTGGAAGAGCTCTAAAAATGTTTTGGATGGGTATTATGCATCAAAAATAATAAAGCGTTATGGACTGTATGAATGGTATGACATGATAGTTGTTAACGTAAATGGTAAATTATAATAAATGATAATACATACAGATAATTATAAATTTAACGGGTTTCTCTATATATTCGACTTTTCCTAACCGAGGTTGCGCCAGCCATTGCATTCGTCTAAATATTCGTAACATCCGTAAATCTAAAATAATAATCTACGTTATACCGACAATACGAATTAAACACATTTTTTCATAAAAACAACCAGGGGGGGCGGTATTATATGTTATTCAATAGAGGGGTATGTAGATTTTCCACTATTGTACAGATAACCAAAAAAGGGGAAAGGGAAACATCTAGATCACCTAGTTCACCGGTCCGTGGAGATTTTTAACTATCTGAGTTTAAAAAAAACTTATTCAAAATACAATATTTTTTTTGTTAAAAAAAACAGCCGGTCCGCTAGATTTTTTGACAATTTTTACCAGTCTGCGGATCAAAAAAGTTTGAGAAACGCTGGTCTCAGGTATTATCCTTCGACGATAAATTTCGTTTCTCAACCAAAAATGTTGAGAGACGGTGGTCGAAGATATTATACTTAGACGATAAATTTTGTTAATGATTATTAAATATCTGAATATCTGAACGTTCAGTAATTCAGTAGTCCGACATTCAGATTATAAATATTCTACTACTTACTGTACATAAGTAATCATCAAAGATAAATTAGTTTTAGACTAAATTAGATTATTTTGAAATTCAAAATAATCGCATTCTGAACATTCACCAAACCAGAAAAACTATCTACAAATAACTAAAATGCCCTTTCCTGGTATCACTAACTACTTCTGATTGTATACAGTACTGAAATTGATTGTATGCAGTATAGAGAAAATGGTACAGAAGAAACCGATACAACATATCCTATTGTTTCTTGCAATGGACAGTTCCGGATAAAAATTTATAAATTATTAAAATTTCCGTAAATTAAATCCTTAGCTGGATGAAATCATCTATCCAAAGGCACCGGTCCGCGGAGACTTTTTACATGTTCGCGTTAAAAAAATTCTTATTCAAAATATAAAAATTTTCTTGTTAAAAGAACTGCCGGTCCGCGAGATTTTTTGACAACTTTTACCGGTCTGCGGGCCAATCAAGGTTGAGAAACGTCGATCTGGATGACTCAAAAGAGGTCGTCGGACGCGGCATAGCGAACAAACATCAAAATTGGAATTATGATGTTTGTTATATTATTTTTTTTAATTATCTACATCTTTCCCCATTTAAACGTTTCTCTATCTCTTTTACTTTAAAAGATAGCAGTACTGTCTCTATTAGAAAGTACACACCCTGTATAGATTAGAAATGAAACCCGTTTCATCTCAGATTTCACACTTTGCATGGAAAATGAAGGAATTCTAGATTTTTCTCTAAAATAGTATTATTACTGTAATATTATTAAATGAATTTTTTTTTTTTAATATAAGAATAAAATATTTATACCGATTTGCGGAGTTTCCTGAAAATCTTTACTGCTATTTGATTTCGCTTCAATATCTGCTATTTCGCTAATTAAAGATTTGGCAGGATTTACATACACAGGTCCATTGAATACGGTTAAATTACCAAGATGGATTTTCTTCGATTTTCTTATGTAAACATTACGATAAAAATTCGAGGAATTATCAACATGTGAAGAATTTTGAACACTACTTCTCAATACTTTTAAATCATCTTTATCTAACTGAAAAATAGACGAATATTAAAAATCACTGGACCAAAAAAAACATGATTTATGTTATAGGTTTAAAATTTGGGAGCGAGTCATGCTTTTATGTTCTGAAAGCTTTAAAAGTTCAATAAGAACAGCTGTAGTCTAAAATATAACATTTTAGTGAGGTTTTAACTCGAATTCAACCGTGGCCTTGAACGCGCCAACGTTATATAGTTTTTATATGTAATTCTGATTTAAATTGTGTTCTTGAATTAAAACCACGTGTGCCAAAACTCCATTTATTGATTATACATTACAAGTGCCTCCAGCAATGAGAAAACAGTAAATGCCTACTTGACACTTGTTTCGGGGAGACATTTACCCCTTCTTCAGAATAACTTGAGCATATTTTAATGTAACTGCGACATGTAATACTTATTTGCTTACTTACTAGATTCCTTTCGATCTTATCCAGAAAAAATTGTCTCTCAACGGTATTCTGGCTTTTTCAGAGGGTATGACAAATCCACCTCCATTTTTTTCTCTTGGCTTCCTGTCTGGTTTGATTTCAAAGATCTGCGTTAGATGTCACATTTGTCCAGAATATTCGGAGAATTTTTCTGTGCCATCTATTCAGGAGGACCTGCAAGCTACTGGTGAATTTGGAGGTGACCTTCCAAGTCTCATAACCGTATAATAGCACTGCTTTCACATTGGTTCTGAATATTCGGAAATTTTCGGACATCTGCAGTTGCACCATCATCATGGGTGACTATGCTTCAAAGGTACCTGAGCTTCTCTACATTTTCGATGTCCTCATTGTTCACTCTCCGTGTTCTTACATCTCTTATGTTTATCTTCATTATCTTTGGCTTGGAGAAGTTTACTTTCAGACCCATTATCTTGGCTGCGCACTCGTGGAGTTTCTTTTCCATTTTAAGATGGTTTTGTGAGAGTAGGCAAATAATATCTGCAAAATCTAGATCTTCCAACTTTCAGTCTGCTTCCACTGTATGCTCCTCTTTTTTCCATCTGTCACTTTCCTCATCACCTCCTCCAGAACCAATAGAAAGATTGTTGGAGACAGAATACATCCTTGGCGGACTCCTTACTTGACTGTGAATGGTTCCGTGATTTTCCCCTCGTGGATTACACGGCATGTGTGTTTGTTGTATGTTTCATTAATTACGTTTGTTACCTTCTCCGGTATCCCGTATTTCTAAAAGGTTTTCCACATACTGCCCCTTTTAAGGGAATCAAAGGCCTTTTCAAAATCTACGAACAGAAGATGAAGGCTAGTGATAAATTCATTTAACTGTTCGATAATAATACGAAGCGTGTTAATTTGGTCAGTACAAAAACGGTGGCTTCTAAACCCTGCTTGCTCCTTCTTTATTTGTAATTCCACTTGTGCTTTGATTTTGTTAAGTATCACCCACGTCACCACTTTACTTCGAATTGATAGTATGGTGATTCCTCTCCAATTATGATAGTTAGTGGTGTTCCCTTTCTCGGGTAATTCTTATGGCAAGTTTTCTTTCTTCCAAATCTTCTTGAAGAGAGAGTACAGAAGATCAGTGGTAGTGTCTGGATCAGTTGACAGGCTCTCTGGTAGAATATTACCTGCTCCAGGAGCTTTTCCATTTTTTAGCTGCTTGATCGCTGCCTTGATCTCCTCCTTGGACGGTGGATCGGAGTTACTTACATTTCCTACTCTTTCTCTATTCTGTATAATTTCTTCCTCTTCTGGTTCTTGTTCAGCCTCTTTCTCACTTTCTCTATGAAGCACCTCCATGAAGTGTTCGCGCCATCTTGCAAGTTGTACTTCGTCGTTGGTGAGGAGGTCTCCTTATTTATTATTCACCGGTCTTCGGCGGTTGACTTTCTTCTTGGAGAAAGTTCTGGTGACGACATCGTAATAATATTCTCGCGAGATGTAATTATATCTCATTATCGTTAATTAGTTTTGTAAAATTTTTAGTTTATAGTAAATTAACTTAATTTCAACATTTTTAATTAGCCGAAACTATTAAGATGTAAAGTTTTTATTGTTTTAGCACGAATGTGTTAAAATGGCGTGTGCTAAATGCAGAATGAAAAGTCAACTAATTAAAACCTTACCATCTGTTCCTCACGGCTGGAGGCACTTAAAATATATAATTAATAAATTGAGTTTTGGAACAATTGATTTTAATTCAATTAAAATGTGGACTCCAACATAGAAACGTTCTAAATTAAATTGTATTGTTATCAAACATAATTAAAATTTTTTTACATTTTTTAGTTTCTATATTTTACCTTTTGTTTTTTTTTTTATAATTCGAGTACCTGAAGATGATGTAATAACAAAACGGGTTGTAATAAATTAAGTTTGTATAAGGAAGCGCAATTATATTTTAGAAAATCATTGAAAAACTTTGTTAGACTAACATATTAAACACTTTTCAGACATGTAATTCCTAAATGAAAAATACCCTCCAAGATATTATATACACCAATGCGCTTAGTGCATTGAGCGTTTTTAAATAAATGAGAGAGTTTAAAATGACTTGTAAGTTTAGACGTCTGTGTTTAAATTCAAGACAAGTTTAAGGCCTTTTTATCAACTTTTATTCACTTATCATAATTTTGTTTCGGATTCTGCTACTATTCTCATAGCCCGTGTCCAATATTTATATCTAATCGTTTCTTGTAGTACGATTCAGTCGGCAGTCTACTTACCTAGCTCTATCTATCTTTTTTAGATATGCTACTTATAATCCTTATGCTAAGAAGAATTATATAATTGAACAAACTTTTCTTTTCATGCGCTCATCCTTTTAACTGCGTTTCTCCTTTTTCTTGCATTGCTTCAAACAAATATACAACAACAACAGCAACAAAAACCAAGATAATAAACGAACTGCAATAAAAAGAAAACCAAAACACATCGTACCTCCTATCTTTCCTCCCACAAGAAGAAATACGGAATTTTCCTCTTTCTTTTATTTCTTTCCCTCAATTCCCTTCCCTCTCCCTTCTCTCCTCAATATTTTTCTCATTTTTTCAATAGTTTTTTTTACCAATTATTCTTTCGCCCAAACAGATTTTTATTTTCCACGCCGAACACCTGCCTATCAGTCCAATTCATTTCCGTGCATGCATTCACCTATTGTTCCCACTTTTCCTCATTTCTTCCACATATCCTACAAATCCTTTCACTCTCATCCATTCAATATCTGTTTTCCCTTTTCTCACTTCCATATTTAAATCGCGCTATCATTTTTTTTTCCATACTTACATCTATCTGATGCTATATATTCTGGCATTCTCTCTCCATTTATTATATTGAAATAATTTTTATTATATATCTCATTTCTTAATTTTTATATTTCCATATTTCTTACAGCTTCATCCACGTGACACATTTTCTCGAACCATCTTTCCATAGACCCTCCTATTCATTAATACACTTTCTTCCTCTTTTTTGCCCATTCTTTCTAACATCTACCCCTTCTTATATCGTCCAATCTATTCAAGTAAACCATTTTCCTCAATCTCACATTCTCATCCAACATAACCTTTCTCTCATATCTCACTAATTTCTTTATTTCAACATTTATGCTTCCCACTTTCTTGCAAAACTATCTCACTCGGTGTTTGTTGACTTTTCCACTCCAATTATTCTTCTCAATACTTTACACATCTCCTTTTCCATCTCCGCTCTTTTTTTATAACCCATACTTCCGTTCCATATAATAAATACTTTGCACACAAACTTCCATTATTGTGATTCTCATTCTCATCGAATCCCCAAATTTCCTTTCCCTCACACCTCTTAATCTTTCCTGTTTTTGCTTTTTTACTTTTGCTTTTTTTACTGCCAACCTTACATGTCCGTTGCAACTTCCATTATAATTTGACGTAAACCCTAAATACTTATACATTTCACAGTTTCAATCACAACTCCACATTTACATTGCAATGAGCGGCTCTAGGGAACATAAAATGGAGGACTATCCTAACTTATAATTATGTTCTATTCATACTATCTTTAACCAATGTTTAGCATTAAACAACCATTTCAAGCACGGTGGGGCGTGGCCCCTATGCACTCCTCCTGAAGCCGACATGTACCTAGTAATCTTTTTTCTCCATATACTTATCCACTATTTCAATCATTTCTTCTCTCGTTTTCGAGCGCATATCCATCCCCATGACCACACCTTCTTTTTCCAAACATTTCCCCTCCACACTGCCTGTTTAACAGGATAGAAAGAGAAGGATAGACCAAGAGCATTCTCCTTTTTCTCTTTCAACATCTCCCCGTATCTCCTCCTGTCCTCTACTCCCACTATTCCCGCGCCTTCCCTCATTTCTCCTTTACCTCCCCCTCCCTACCATTTTTCTACTTAACCAGATCCTCCCACCTGTTCATATTCCTCCACCCCTCAATACTATCCCCCTTATTCACTCCCCCTTCTCTACTTCGTACTTTCTGTTCTGCTCGCCTATTGCTACCTTTACCATTAACCTAATTTACTATGTTCCTATTAACCGACTATTAACCTACTATCCCTATGTTACTTTCCTATCCCTTACCGCACTCATCACTCTTTCCATTATTACCCTTTCCCAACCCTCTTGTCCAACGCATATCCTCCAATTCTCATACCTTCTCTCCTCTTCATTCCATTGCATCCCCACACAATCTCACATCCCACATCTTTACCAATCTCCACTCTTCATCCATCCACACTTTTCTTTCGTACCTCACCTTATTACTCACTCCCGATACCCTGCATTTATATTTCACCGTTTCCTGGAGCACTATTTCATAAGGTGTCGTCCTGTCAACCCCTAACATCCTCTAAAAACACACAGCTTTCTATCATGTATCCTTTCACACACCGCCCACACTTCAGCCCCATACATCAACACATTTTTTACACACCCTTCCATAATAACTAGTAAATGAGTAATTTAATCATGACAGCGTGGAGCACTGAAGAAACATTTTTTCAACCTCCATCACGTCACAGAAAAAGAAAGCCACTAGGCAATTTGGCCAATATAGTGGCCCATTTAGTGCCCAATATAGTGACTCAGTATTTTGAGTCAACCTAGATGGTTGCGATGGCCATCGTGGCAAAAGTGGTCATCATGGTGACCATAGCAGTGATTCATT
>WYDF02314121.1:0-14800 GCA_009867245.2 Adranes taylori
AGTTGGTAAAATTGTTCTTTCGTTTCTTCCTCTTGTTCATCTGTGGGACAGTGCACATTTATTAGTGTTAAGTTGAACATTTCATTTCTATTTGTACTATAATTTTGGAAAAATCTGGGCATATACATAGACATTGAAATATTTAGGATTTTTTGATTTTTTGATTTTTGATTTCTTTGAAATATTTATGAACAAAACTTGTTTTAATTTTGCAAGACATAAAAAAAATGGATTTTCTGGGGTATGAAAGAAGATACCTCAAAGCATTGGCAAGTAAGACACCGAAACAAAAGAACGATTTTCTGTGTTATTTGCTAAAATAACTCAAATCCTTTTAACATATAGGACGCTAAACAAAATTTCCGGCGGTGTGAATCAAAATATATAAATATATCTTTTTCGGGATGTAACACATCGAAAGAAAAAAGAATTTTCTAAGATGTATCAAACAGTAATTTAAACAGACCTCTTAAAAACAGACCTCTTCTGCTATGATGATGTTTTAAATCGTTAAAGCTAATAATTAATTATAGCTTTGTTTTAAAACATTGTAAAGTGTGTACCCGAAAATTATTTAAAGAAACCTTTTAAAATAATCTGTCGTTGGGATACTGTAAATCGTTAAACAATCAATTCTATTCTTCTTATAAAAAGAATGTTTTGAAGTCTTTAAGTCATGTAGCCAAAAAATATTTAAAGGCATTCTGCTGCTCTGATATTATAAATACTTTAACAATCAACTAATTCCTTTTTGTTTAAAAAATATGAATCAAGTATCAAACAATTAAACAAATAGCCCAAAATATTCTGCTATCCTGATTCTTCAAATTGATAAACAATCAAATAGTTTCACTTTACTTTAGAAAAAATGTACATAATATATCCAAACATTATTTAAAGGCATCTCTTAAAACATTTTGCGGTTCTTATACTTAAAATATTTCAAAAATCAATTAATTCCTTTTTATGAAAAAAATATCACCTCGTAAAATATTGTACTGTCCTGATACTTCAAATCGTAATAATCAAATAGTTCCATTTATCATTAAAAAAGAAATGTAAAAACATTCTGCTGTCCTTCTTTTAATTCCATTTTTCTCTTAAAAAATTGTATCCAAAAATTATGAGAAGGGACCTCAAGACATTCTGCTGTCCTGATATTTTAAGTTGTTCAACAATCAATTAATTACTTTTCATTAATCAAAAAACATGTAAATTAAGTATCAATAAATTCATAAAGGCAGCTGTTAAAATATTCTGCTGTCCTGTTACTTCAAATCGTTAAACAATCAAATAGTTTTTCTTGAAAAAAATTGTAAATGATGTATTACAGAATTATTCAAAAAAATATTTCCAAGGGCCTCTTCAAGCATTCTGCTGTCCTGATACTTCACATAGTTCAACAATCAATCAATTAATTCTATTTTATGATAAAATGTGAATCAAGTATCAAATAATTCAGAAGGGCATTTCTTATAATATTCTGGCTCTCCAAATACTTTAAATAGTTCAACAATTAATCAATTCCTTTTTATTAAAAAAAAAAGATAATGTAAAACAAGTATCAAAAAATTCAAAAAGGCTTAAAACAATCTACTGTCCTGATACTTCAAATCGTAATAATCAAATAGTTCGATTTTTCTTTAAAAATGAAATGTAAAACTTGTGTCCACAAATTAAAGTATTTAAAATAACCTTCAAAATCAATTATCTTCAATTATCTTTTCTGCTGTCCTGATACTTTATACTGTTAAATAATCAATTCATTCAATTTTGCTTTAAAAAAAATATATCCAAACATTATCTAAAGGGGCTTCAAGACATTTTGTTGTCCTGATACTTTAAGTACTTCAATAATCAACCAATTCATTCCATTTTATGAAAAAATGCGAATCAAGTATCAAAAAATTCAAAAATTAGGGCATTTCTTCTAACATGCTGCTGTCCTAATAATTTAAATAGGTCAACAATCAATCAATTCCTTTTCATTAATCAAAAAACATGTAAATGAAGTATCAATAAATTCATACAGCTATTAAAATATTCTGCTATCCTGTTACTCAAATCATTAAACAATCAAATAGTTCTTGTTGAAAAAAATGTAAATCATGTATTAAAGAATTATTTACAAAATTATTTCAAAGGGCCTCTTCAAACATTCGGCTGTCCTCATACTTCAAGTAGTTCAACTGTCAATCAATTCATTCCGTTTTATGAAAAAATGTGAATCAAGTATCAAAAAAATCATAAGGGCATTTCTTCTAACATTCTGCTCTCCTAATACTTTAAATAGGTCAACAATCCATCAATTCCTTTTCATAAAAAAAGTATTTTAATCAAGTATCATAAACTTTACAAAGGCACCTCTTAAAACATTGTACTGCCCTGATACTTCAAATCGTAAAAATCAACTAGTTTCCCTAGTTTCCCATTTCCCTTTAAAAATGAAATATAAATCTTGTAACCACAAATTATTTAAAATGACCTTCTAAAACACCTGACACTTGTCCTGACACCTGAAAATGTCCTGACACTTTATATTGTTAAACAATCAATTAATTCCATTTTGATTAAAAAAAAATGTATCCAAAAATTAGGTAAAAGGACCTCAAAACATTCTGCTATCCTGATACTTTAAGTAGTTCAATAATCAATTAATTACGTTTTATTAATCAAAAACATGTCAATCAAGTATCAATAAATTCATACATGCAGCTGTTAAAATATTCTGCTTTACTGTTACTTCCAATCGTTAAACAATCAAATAGTTTTTCTTGAAGAAAATTGTAAATCATGTATCAAAGAATTATTCAAAGGACCTCTTCAAACATTCTGCTGTCCTGATACTTCAAGTACGTCAACAATCAATCAATTAATTCCATTTTCTTAATGTGAATCAAATATCAAAAAATTCCTAAGGGCATTTCTTCTAACATTCTGCTGTCCTAATTCTTTAAACAGGTCAACACTCAATCACTTCCTTTCCTAAAAAAAAAAAAAATTATGTAAATCAAGTATCAAAAACTGTACAAAGGCACCTATTAAAACATTGTGCTGTCCTGATACTACAAATCGTACTAATCAAATAGTTCAATTTTTTTTTTAAAAAGGAAATGTAAATCTTGTATCCACAAATTATTTAAAATAACCTTCTAAAACACTCTGCCTGCTTTCCTGATACTTTATATTGTTAAACAATCAATTAATTCCATATTTCTCTTAAAAAAATGTATCCAAAAATTATGTAAAAGGACGTCAAAACATTCCGCTGTCCTGATAGTTTAAGTAGTTCAACAATCAATTAATTCCTTTTTATAAAAAAAATTAGATTCAAGTATCAAAAAATTCATAGAAGCACCCCTTAACACATTTTGCTTTCCTGATATTTTAAATCGTTAATAAAATCAATTTTTCTTTAAATTATGTATCTAAAAATTATTTAAAGGTACTTAAAATTCTGCTGTCGTGATACGTAAAATATTTCAACAATCAATTAGTTCCTTTCTATTAAAAAAATCGTAACTAAAGTCACAACGGCAACTCTTAAAACATTCTGCCGTCCTGATACTTCCAAATCGTGGATATATTATTTATATACTGCCATCCAAATCGATAAATAATCAAATACATAGTTCCATTCTTTTAAAGAAATGTAAATCATGTATTCAAAAATTATTTTAAGAGACCTCTTCAAATACTCTGCTGTCCTGATTCTTTAAATTGTTAAACAATCAATTACTTCAATTTTTCTTTTAAAAAATTGCAAATCATGAGTTTACAAATTGATTTTTTGAGAGATGTCTTAAGGTACTTTAAAATATATTCTCGTGTGATGATTTTGGTGTGATAATGGAAATTCTGAGGTATTTATCGAAATAAATCTAAAAAACCTTTTCGGTGTGTAGGGCACCAAATTAAATTTTCTAATGCTGAAATGAATTTTCTGACATACAAATAGATTTTTTGAAGTATTCCCAAAAAGAAGTTTATTAGGTATTTTAATAAATAACTCAGACAATTCATTTCTCTGCGGCTTATTATAATCTAAATCTCTGATGGGTACCTATTTTATATACCAGCATCGGAAAGAAAAAGTAGATGAATAATTCTACTCATAGAGTCCTTGTCTTTAATAGAAATGAAAACTTAATAAAAAAATCACGAAATCCTTTTCAAAGTTACATTGGCACTGCAGGAAACGCCAACAAAGCGTGCAAAATGAAATAAACCGATATGATGAAAAGAAGAATCTGTTAAGAATAAGAGGAGCGGTATCTACGGTTTGCTAATAATAGGAGATGAATTATTTTGCAATATTGCAGCTTGTCTATTCGATTTGGATTTTTATTATACATCCTGGCAAATCTAGATGGAAATCTCAACATGGGGTTTCATAATATCATCATAAAAATTAGTGTGTTAGGAATGCGACTACAATAAACCTTTATATGAATGTAAAGAATTATTAGTTAGTACACTATTATTTATTATTCCATTGTAACGTGTATACAAGTTATTGTTTGTTAACAAATCAGTGATTCTCAATATTTAGATATTTTCGTAATGTAAAAATTATAACTTATATTTAGCATTATGGAACTTCTTAAATCTCTTATTTTTTTCTCAGGCAGTAACCGGATCTCTAAAATAAAAGAGCGAAATAAACCCTTACGTAGAGAACTTATATAACATTTTCATAAATCTCGAGAATCAAAATATATTACCAGGCGGAAGGTAATTATAGAATTGTCAGGTTACTGTACCTAGTGGTGGATTTAGTTACAGCCTTGTCTTATTTCTTAGACTTTCTGTCTACCAGTATCAATTTTTTATCCACCAACATCAAATTTAATTAATTTATATCTAACAATATGTCGTCTTCATCCACGTTTATTTAAAAATCTATTAGCAAACGTTTTCGGAATTTATGTCCATTCTCAAGCTAAAAATTATTTGTACAACATTAAATTATCATGTCTAAAATATGACAAAAACATTAATGAAATAAATTATTAAATTATATACCTAGATAAAAATTATATACCTAGTATTTGAATGCGAACTTCCTATGTCACCATTTTGTTAAACACTGAAGCTTCCATCGTTGAACCCGCCAAAAAGCAGCCTGACCATTGTGAGTTAGTGTCATTTTATGACTTGAAGTATCAGGACAGCAGAATGTTTGAAGAGGCCCTTTGGAATAATTTTTTTAATAATTCTTTGATACGAGATTTACATTTTTTTTCAACAAAAACTATTTGATTGTTTAACGATTTGAGTAACAGGACAGCAAAATATTTTAACAGCTGCATTGATGAATTTATTGATACTTGATTTACAAGCTTTTTGATTAATGAAAAGGAATTGACTGATTGTTGACCTATTTAAAGTATTAGGACAGCAGAATGTTAGAAGAAGTGCTCTTATGAATTTTTGATACTTGATTCACATTTTTTCATAAAATAGAATGAATTGGTTCATTGTTGAACTATTTAAAGTATCAGGATAACAGAATGTCTTGAAGTCCCTTTACATAATGTTTGGATACATTTTTTTTTACAGCAAAATGGAATGAATTGATTAGTTAACAGTATACAGTATCAGGACAGCAGATTTACATTTCATTTTTGAAGAAAAGTGGAACTATTTGAATATTACGATTTGTAGTATCAGGACAGTAGATTGTTTTAAGCCTTTTTGATTTTTTTGATACTTGTTTTACATTATCTTTTTTTTAATGAAAAGGAATTGATTCATTGTTGAACTATTTAAAGTCTTTGGAGAGCCAGAATGTTATAAGAGTGCCCTTCTGAATTTTTTGATACTTAATTCACATTTCTGCATAAAATAGAATTAATTGATAGATTGTTGAACTACTTGAAGTATCAGGACAGCAGAATGCTTGAAGAGGCCCTTAGAAATATTTTTTTGAATGATTCTGTGATACACGATTTACAATTTTTTTCAAGAAAAACTATTTGATTATTTAACTATTTGAGTAACAGGACAGCAGAATATTTTAACAGATGCCTTCATGAATTTATTGATACTTTATTTACATGTTTTTTGATGAATGAAAAGTAATTAATTGATTATTGAACTACTTAGAGTATCAGGACAGCAGAATGTTTTTAGGTCCCTTCACTTATTTTTTCAATTTTTTTAAGCGAAAAATGGAATTAATTGATTGTTTAACAATATAAAATACCTGGACAGCAGTGTTTCGAAGGTCATTTAAAATAATTTGTGGATATAAGATTTACATATCTTTTTTAAAGAAAAATGAAGATTATTAGAACTATTTGATTATTACGATTTGAAGTATCAGGACAGTAGAGTATTTTGAGAGGTGCTTTTGTACATTTTTTGATACTTGATTTACATTTTTTTTTTATGAAAAGGAATTGATTGTTGAACTATTTAAAGTATTAGGACAGAAAAATGTTTTAAGAGGCGCCTTTACTTTAAATAATGTCTGGATATATTATTTACATTTTTTGTAAATAAAAATGGAACTATTTGATTTTTTAACCATTTGAAGTATCAGGCCAGCAGAATGTTTTAGGCTGTGCGTTGATGAATTGTTTGATACTTAATGCATATTTTTTTAACAAAAAGGAATTAATTGATTGTTGAAATATTTAAAATATCAGGGCATCAGAATGTTTCCAGCAGAATGCGCCTTTAAATAATTTTTGGCTACATGATTGTTTTTTTAAAGAAAACAATTTACTTTGACATTTCCACAAAACTTCACACAAGTACGTAATTATGACGAATACAGTTTTTAAAGGTACATTTTCCGGAAAACAAATATTGTCTTATATTGGGGCCAATATGGTAATTTGTTCTTCTGATTGGATTTTGATTTTTCTTTTGCTTCTCCAGGACATCGGTAGTATTGAATGGTTTAGCGAAGATCTTTAGATTATTTCAGCTGTATATTATGTTGAAAATAAGAAATACATAGTTGATGGTGTGAGATAAGTTGTTGAAGGTATGCTGTAATTCTTGACGGAAGAAAATTAAGTTGTTGTTTATATAGGATTTATTCGCTGTCGCCGAAGTAATACCGGAATAATCGTTGGTGATGCTCTTCACTGAAGTTCTATCTCTATCATCCTATCTCTATCGACGTTGGCCTCCTCGCTACCTCTGTGACGAAGTAGTTGTCAAGAAAGGGTTATGAAGTATTGATGTGATTGAGTGGAATAATAAGTGAAAGAGAACGAAAGATTCAGCAGCAAACTATGAATATAGTATCTAGATATACTTGATCTGATTTGATGTTATAAAATTTTACTACTAATTGGGTTGAATTTAATTTAAATTTAATTAAAATAAGCGATTTGTTGCTGGCGCTTACTTTAATGCAAATCAGATTCAAGACTGCGAATTATACTCGCTGTTTAAGAATATGTTTGATCACTTAATGGTGAATTATTGCTGATCGAATGATTGTGAAGTTCTCATTCGTAGACGATCAGAACAACTCTCAAAATGTTGGCTTGGGCGGGTCTTTTTATATGAAAATAACTTGCGTTATTTTGTTGACGAAAGCATAAGCAGTGGATGCGCATAAACGGTGGTGGGTAGAGTTTGCGATCAAAATCTTAAGGAAGCAGAAGGTACTCCTTCATAAGGTATAGCATCTTATACGGCGGCGTGCTTTGACTTTTCAGGCGCGCGTTGAGCGGCATTATTGATTATGTTTTTCTATGCGAGTCGGCATTTATTTTATGTATAAAGCTTCCGTGTTAGCGGCTTATTTGATAATTTGCCCCATGTCTTAAGTGGATGAGATGAGATTATTTGTTAGTTTATATTTATGTTGTGGTAATAAATTTTTACTAAATTGATTTGTTAATTTCTATATTAGATTCGAAAAATTGAACTAAATTTGATTTGTCACGCAATGGTAATTTAGATAAAATGATTGTTGCTTAGAAATTACAAACAACTAATACCTGTTTAAATATTTTAATTTCGTACCCTAGTAGTATAAATCTCCTTATATTAATTTAAGTTATCACCTTATACAGTAATTTAAGTAATTTATGTTGCCGCCTTAGGCAAATACGGGGACACGGGAATTTTTGGGTAGGCGAATCCATGAGTAATCGAATTCAAAAAGACTGGCCTATTAGAAATTATCCGAAAAGTGAACTTCGCTGTCTACGTCGTAGGTAAATACGGGAACCGGGGTATTCATGGGTTCTCTAATTTATAAGGTACACGACTTTAATAAGATTATTTCCATATATTTTTACTAAATCAAGTCATATAATTATAAATTAAAATTTTTCATTATAATAATCAATTATAATTTGTGTTTTAATAAATAACATAAATTACATATCTATTCATATAGTTCCACAAGGAACACCTGGAACACAAGGAACACCACAAGGAACACAAGGAGCACCTTCAATTCTTATACCATTCAAAGTATGTATTGAAACAATCCGAATAATAAATTCGCGTAAAGAATATTTCAATACAAAAAATAGGAAAAAAGGATGTGGAACAGATTTTCCATAAAAGAGCTGGAAAATTTATCACACTCAAAGCACACTGTAAATTATCAAGCCTACATTTTATAAAAATGAAATAAAAATAAAAGCGTTCTTAAAGCGCTGCTTGTTGGAGTCTCTTATTGACAAGAGTTCTGGATATATTGTAAGAACGGGACTAGCTTTAGACGTGGCAATCTCGCTTTCAATTACAAATATTGAAATTGTATAAAAGCAGTCGTATGTCAGCCCTATGAAACTATGCATGTACAAATTTGAGTATTCCATTTATGAATCAATTCAAAATGACGCCTGCTAAGTTATTACAATCAAGATCAAATTGTCTGAAAGCCTGGCGACAAAAATTGCACACCTCCTAAAATTTGTGCGACATACATCAGTTTTATTATAACTTTATTACTCCGTTCGATACTGCTCTATTCAAGTCGATGGAACCTATGAAGGCTTTAGAATATCTGATGAAGAAAAATCAAATCACAAGTTTGACAGGTTTTCTTTGTTTCAAACGTTCACAGATGAGTTGAAAGCGCACGCACCTTAGACTAATTTAAAACTATGAAACTATTAGACTTAAGTTGCATCATGATCGAAAGGGTTTTAAATGCAAAATCGTGCAAAGTATACGTTTTTATATTGAAATAAGCAGTGATTTGCTTAAATATGGAGTGCCGAAATGGAAGATTGTCAATACAATCTTTCGTTTCGGAACGGAAGATTAGATCCAATCTTCAGTACAGGAATGGGCGATTGTCAATGCAATAAATAAATAAAAATCCAAATTTTTCAGTTGTTGGTATATATTTTTTAAATCTGGGACTGGCATTAGCTAAACAAAAATTTATTTGGATAAATGTAGAGCTCTAGTATAATAATTACTGAGAAACTTTCCGCGTTCCGCATCTCCAAAAAAAAAAAAAAAATGCCGGGACGTCATTTCGGTGCGTTTCGGTCCCA
Source organism: Adranes taylori (assembly GCA_009867245.2). Classification (NCBI taxonomy): domain Eukaryota; kingdom Metazoa; phylum Arthropoda; class Insecta; order Coleoptera; family Staphylinidae; genus Adranes; species Adranes taylori. The sequence goes on from WYDF02314121.1 coordinate 9,489, forward strand.
TTGCACCTTTGGAAATAAATATGTGAATCTACAGCAATTCGCTGTTGCCTAAATCAACTATTCAGCTAATTAATAGTTAAAATACTGAACTAGTTACGATGATCACCTTTTATTTTATGTAGCATATATAACAACTTTTGCAAGATCCACTCAGCAATTTTTTTTTATTAAAACAAACGAAATGTTAAGTATCCTTATACTAATGGACTAATCTGTACGCATACTATTAAATTTCATCATCTTCGTTGTGGGTGCAGTTTAACAAATATTAAAAGATTTTTACTGCCTACACAAAATATCTTTTAAATAATTATTAACTTTGAGCAAATCACGCAAATGTTAGTAGGGCATGATAGTCCTCAATATTGATACATATGACTTGAACTGATTTTATAAAGTCAACGAGTAATTATAAGATACATTAAATCTAGCTAGATGACAAGGAATTGCTCACTAAAATTAATTCTTTTGAAAATTTATAGATGCCTTTTAAAAGTGTAGTAAATGATTATGCATCCAATTTGATCTCAAAAGAGTAATACAGAAAAAGGTATAGTCCAGATACGAGAAAAGAAGGTTGTCCAGAAATAAGATACAATAAAGTTGTTACGGTGTTAACTTAATAGACTTAATTGTTCTAATCAAAGGAGGATAGTAATTTGTTGATAACTACTATACTGCTTTTTATATTTTGTTCTGTTTGTAACATAATTTGTTCTTGCCTGAGATTAAGGTTTGGGTTAGGAATTCATTGGTTCGGAATTTTTATAATAAAGTACTTAATTTCTTATATGATAAACACAGAATGGCAATAACAAGTTTAAATAGTTTGGTTAATTATTCTAGTATTTGTAACTTCAAATATATGACTCAAAGCGCGATTTTAAATGACTGACAAAAATATTGATTCTAAATATAATTCAAAATTTGTTAGGCTGATCCACTTTTCTTCTTTCATTAAAAAAATAAAGCAAATAAAGAGTGATGAACTAAATATGATTATACGTATTTTATTGTACCATGTTTCTGCAGCTATGAGTACGGTACTTGAATGAAACTTCTCTTCTGTACCAACGGCGTTGAAGTTGCAATTGTCGACGTTGACTGGATTAAATAAATGAATCTTGGTTGAATAATATGTGGATGAAGGTCAAACGGAGCATCAGCAGACGTAGAACTTTATGGATGCGCTGTAGCGGTAGAAGTTTCATAGAAACGCGCGCAGGTGTATAAATGCAATGAATCGTTATGATAATTGGCTTTTTATTGATGGATAATGTTGTGAATATTAATTAATAATTTGCGTTGACGGAATAAATTTGACCTCTGCCGACGTACTTGAACTAGCGTAGGTGATGTCTCGAACCTGGTGATGTCTCGAATGGTCGGTGCTTTCTAGGTGACGTCTTCTCGAGTTACTCTGCATATCTTGCATCGATGTCAAGGATAATGGGAAGATAATATGAGAATAAGAGTAGAAGAAAGTGATAATGATTTGAGATTGTCGTCAGATACTTAAGTTTTTTTTTTGTTTCGTAGAAGTTGAATTTTATTTTATAGAATTTTATTATTTTATTCGTAGATTTAATATGTTTAAATTGAGTATTTGAAAATTTACTATAGCGCTTTAAGATCCGATCAATAGATGGCTGCGATAGTTCTCGCTGACCAAAAGAAATTGACTAGGTCTTTTTTCAGAATTAAAGCTTTAGACTAGGGCGTTTGGGTTCTCTCAGCACATCCTAAGACAACAACTCAAAAATTGCGTCTGCGGATCTCTGGCCTGGATGGCCCCTTTTATGCGATTTTCTGGGAAAGGAAACTGCTCCTGATGGATCCGTTGAGCTGTGGTGTGTTGCCTAAGCCGATGGTTTTCGACGGCGTCTGCCGCAAAAAAGACGGAGATTGTACGTCTGTGAGGTATGTCTGTGAATGAATGGATAGATCGGAGAAAGAAGTTGAATATGAGGATTGGATGATCTTTAGAAAGGTGGTGTGAAAAAATATGTGAAAGGGATTATGTGGTGGGAGAAATAATGGAGAAGATGAGAGATGTAGAAAGGCAGGAGAGATCTAAGAGCATTAAGAAAAGTGTTTATAATGTGGGTATGTAGAAATTATGGAAGGAGAGGGTTTGACAAGATATTTGGAGGCTGGTTTAAGTATGAATGAGAAGAGAATGATTGCGAGGTTTAGATGTGGAAGTGATGAGAGGGGGAACAAGTATTAGCTTAAGGAAGAAGAACGAATGCGTAGAATATGTGGAATGAAGGAGGAAAAATGGAATCATTGGGTGCAGGAGTGTGTAGGAATGGACTGAAGTGAGAAATAGACGGAGATAGGTGAAAATAGAAGGGTGTGTTTGTGGAAAAGAGGGGCGAGGTTTAAATGTAATGAAGATAATTATTGAGGAAGAGGGGAAAAGAAGGTGAGCAGTAAATGGAATAATTTAGAGGGAAAGTACATGAGGAAATAAGGGGACAGATGCGAGTACAAGAGAAGGAACATAAAAAATGGAGTTACTGGACTTCTGGAATTCGGGAATTCAAGATTCAAGATTCAAGTTTAGGTTGATAAAATGATTTGTATTGTATTGTTTATTGTGTCAGAGTTTGTATTATGCATTGTATTTTAAGTTGTTCTTTTGTATGCCAATAAAGGTTTATTTATTATTTATTGAGTAGCTTGATGCGGTTAAAATCTCAAAGTGTCGCATAGAAAACGCCTCTTTCAAAAATACATTAAACTAATATCCAATCAGATTTGTTGAAAGCCAAATGGGTAAAAATCTTACTCGTCATTTAGAAAGTGTGGTGAATGAAATACCAGATGCACCGACAAAGGAAATCGTTAAAAAACCGTCTCATTAGTTTTTTTTATGAAAACCGTTTTTCATAAAAAAAAACTCGCCATCGTATAACAAATACGTAGTCATAAATCTTAAAATCTATGATAATGCATCTGCATGTAGATGAAAGCGCACCGCTCGTTGTCGGCATTAACACGAAGCTTTGACGCGACATGCCGCCTGATGTGTGTACGCTTACTCGTTTCGGCGAAATCTGTTTGATGTTTACTGGTATATGTGTACGTTGGAAGCTGTGATCTTCTTACCGACTTTCTCGATTATATTTTAACGTAGTGAGATTATGTTGGAGAATTTATATATATTTTTTAAATTAGCTAATTTGTCATAATATTGATTAGTTGATTGGTTATGTTGTATATTATATTATATTTAATTACATATTATATTTCTTTCATGAATTAGATTAGTCAATTAAGATATATTGTTAGAGTATTTCTCATATAATTTATTATTTATTAAGGAATTGCTTATTGTGATTATTAATTAATTAACTGAATTAATGAGAATCCTATGTCAAAGTAAAAAGAAAAAAGTGGCCCAAAAATGATATAAACCTACAAACACTAACAAAGTTCCCTACAATATGCAATTAAGGGAAGTTAAAAGAATAAAAAGGTAAGGTGAAGTACATAAATAACAACACGAAAAGTTTCCATGAATGCTTTCTTCCAGATTTTAGCCACACATATGAACTGTTTTCTAAAATTCGGACAAATTGAAACAAAATATTATAAAAGAAAAGATTGCATAAAGAACTTTTATTTGGCATTTTTACAAAATAACATAAGTTTACACATAAATTAAATTAATGTAAACGGAAGGAGAAAAAAAAAACAATAATGCAATAACAAATAGAAAACAAAAAACTTTTTTCTAATTAATTTTGCTTCCTCAATACAAGGACAAAAGAAACATATCTAAATAAAAAGAACATTCCATCAACAATTCGCCTACATTCCTTTTTCTTTAACATTTTCATCAATTAACCGCAAAAAAATTATTATTATAATTTTCTAGCATTTCCAACAATAGTCCTTACAATTCCATTCTAAAACATTTCCTCCAACCTTCTCTTCCATACTCTACTCAATACCCACTCACTAAAGTGCCCAAATTACCAACATTTTATATCTATTGTACATCATCCGTTCATTTTCATTCATTTAAAATCTATTCCTCCTTTCACCAGTCCAACAACGAAGTAGCTATCAACATTTTATTAACATGTAAATATGTATCGAACTATCCAATATCATTATTCTTCATCCATTTCTTTACACAATTACCGCCTCTTATTAATTTGATGCATAATTTATCTCAGCACTTTTATACTTGTTCCCCATTGCCCTAAACACCTTATCACCATTGTCCTATTCATCCTTTCATCATCTGTCCACACGATCCAGTCACCCATTGCTCCCATAACTTTTCCTATTTCTCACATATTTTACATTTTCTTTCCATATCACTCATCCAATATTTGTTTCTTCTTTCCTCTCTACCACACCTACATCTTGCCAAATATCGTCCATACTCATTTCTGAATTCAAATATTTTGGCACATCTCCATCAATTACACTAACCTGCAATGGTTCTGTTTTTACACTTTTGATGATTGATTCCAATGTATCTTGGTGCGCTGAACCCGAAAATGACCTTAGCTTCTTTCCAACACGTCAGAATATTTGCAAATCGCAATTTGCCAAATATAGTATATGTCGAAAAATATCACAAATATGAGAATTAATGACAGAGAGAAATAGGTTCGTTTCGTACAAAACGTATTATTTTGCGGCTTATAATAGACATAATATAATAGAATATAGAAAATAAAAAACTCATGATTTTAGTCGTTCTGTCGACGTCTCCTTGGACCAGCCATGTTCTATTTCAGGCTCTTCCGTGCAGCTGCTCTTCTGGTATCAACTCGGTGAACATCCAGCAATAGTCCCCATCATTGTAGTATGCCATCTTCCTTGGTAACGCTTTTCCATTTCTTTGATGTCCTGATGTAATCTCTTATTAAGCAGCGACAATTTGGGAACAGATTTTGCTGCCACTTGTCTCATACCTGATACATCTGAAATAATAGCTTCTCATGAGCCAAATGAAATTCCAGCAATTTCTCTGATAGTGTTTCGCGGCCGCCTTGGAAATGCTTGTAGCACTGATAATTGCTTGTTTTATTCATAGAAGAATTACCAAAAGCAACATTTAACATGCCTAGCACTCTGCTGCACTTTATTTTATTCTTAACACAAAACTGAATGCAAATTCTTTGTTAAATTTTTTCACAAGTGATAAATCGCCTTGTCACTAAACACAAGGGTACAATTGACCTCTAGCAATAAAGAAAATTACTAGTATGGTCAGTGGCGTAACTATACCGTTCGAGGCCCGTGGCAAATTCATCGGATGGGCCCCCTCCCCCCAATATAAAGAA
>WYDF02314132.1:0-14799 GCA_009867245.2 Adranes taylori
TATAGTTTATTGAATACTGTGAAGTGTACTATAGTAGAAAAATATTTTAAAAATTCAAGATTTTCAAAAAAAAAATACTCCAAAAAATCTGAAATATCCAAAAACAAATTACGATTTTTCAAAAAAGTGGTGGGTGATGGAGATAAATGGACTTCAAATTTGAAATCAGCACATTCGAATTAGTATAAAACAGATATTGGCTTTCATGAATTTTTTTTTAGTGTTGTACAGTGTTATTAGGCTTTAACCTAGCAAAGTGCCTTAACTTATTGGTTAAGTATAAAATATTATTATTGTAGAACATTCCAAATAACCTTTTATTAATTTGTACACTACGCTCCTAATTGAAACTTTGATTAAAGCCTCTACAATCCTCCGGTGGAATTGGATGGGTTTTAACTTGAAGCAGCACTCATTCATCCAGTTAGGACTCACACAATCCCATGTCACAAATATAAACGTGAGAATATTCTGTGATGTGTTTCAACAAATTACCAAAATTGAGATACTACTGCTCAAGTAAAAGAAGTAAGGGTAATTAATTTATAAAATCAACTATGTCTAGAAACAGATTCATGTTTCTGATTTCAAAATTGTATGTAAACGATCTATATAAATAAGCAGATGCTAAAAAGACATGTTATATAGACCTAATAGTTGAATGTCTAAAGTGGACTTTCCAAAAATGTAGACAAGACCATTGTCGTCAGTCAATTGATGAGAGCATGACTCGATTCAAACGAAGCAATATATGCCGATGAATCAAAATGTGGGTAAAATGCGACTCGAATACGGGGTTTACATATGTGCTGGGGCAGAAACAGCAAAGCAAGAAGAAACATTGGGAGAAAGGGTTATTTTGAAATTATCTCAAACACTACAAGAACCAGATGTAGTTTTATGTTTCGATAGATTTTTTTAGTTCTGCCAAGTTAATCCCAGATATAAAATTTCCTGGAACAGGTACCTGCATTAGGAACAAAAAAACATGCCTTAAGACGTTACAAAGCAGATAAAGAAGACTCCATGTGTTACGTAGTAAAAGCAATACTGTATTCATAGAATGGCGCGATACAAGAGAAGTATTGGCGCTGACTAATTGTTATAATGATAACACTGTACTTGTAAAGTGAAAGCGAAAGAATGGGAAAAAACTCGACGTGTCCTCTCCATAAACAATTGCCTTTTTTAGCCAATATATGGATGAACCTTGATCTTGACGACCAAATGTCTATTTTACATCTATGAAAAGAAAATCTTGCGAATGGTGGAGGAAGCTTATTTACAGAATGGTAATGGTGTGAACCGGCAACATTATACCTAAAGACAAAGGAAGATACAGGGAATTCTGCTGATTTCTTGGCAAAAGTAGGGGAGGAATTGGATGAATGGGAAAAGAAGATAACGAAGATCAAACATATACGACGCTCTTTGGGTAGACTTTCCAAAGCAAGCAAACAAATGCTTGACGTGGGAAGCCATTTGCTACTTCAAACTTTTTATAAGAATTATACTATACATAATTCCAAATTAGACAAAACTAATTGAAATTGTACAATATCTACTATTTCTGTTTATTAAGAAACAAGTTGTTCAATGCTTAATCACACTGTAATAAGAGTTTTTGTCGGAAAACAATACAAGTAGGATAGCGAACATATACTTCGATTATAGCATATTATTGGGCGCGTTATGGGCAAGCGTTCCGTATCCCTTGTATCTATCTATACATTTCCTCCGAATGGTGTTCGATGTTTAGAAACGGCTCCAGCTAGTTCTATTTATCAGTACATACACGTGACTGAGACACGAAAATTGTCTATTCAACGCTCGTCGAGTTGATACAGTTTGGCATTTGATGCAAAAGCCAGTTATCGCTTAGCTGAATATGAAAAGGCATCCAACAATTTTGATCCCCAATTTGAATCTCAAAATGAGAATATTTACAGAAATCTCTTTCATTTATATTCACCATAAGAAAATTGAATTAAATTACATATAATACTGGCAAGATAAAATTTCAAATTTCACGTTATATAATCATCCCTTAACTAGGCAAACAAAAATTTTGGAATAAGTAGGTGCGTACACTATATGATGAGATAAACATACCTACAGAAACAACCTTTAGGTGAGTATACAGGGTCTGTCCTGAATTAAACCAGACTGGCTCTAGCGCGGCGCCCTCTCGCGCCGGTCAAGAAAACTGATGGTGGGGGAAGGTAGTAGGAAGCCTTAGCAATGACAAGCAATAAACTGCAGTTTCCTTCGAGCGGTGTTACGAAGCAGGTCGGTTGTCGCGTGAGACGCTGTGTAGGTGTATTGTCACAAAGCGAAATGCCTCGGTTGATCGAGCAACTATACGCAATTGAATTTTGTGCTAGGCTCGCCAAATATGAGATGAAGACTCTGAAAATGTTGAGAACTGCGTACGGGGATGAATGCATGACAAGATCCCAGGTTATTGTCTGGCATAAGGCCTTTAAGGAGGGAAGAGAGCGTTCAGGATGAAGAAAAAGGCCGACCGCCAACAACAACCAAAACGGAGGAAAATGCTGATAGGGTGAGAACTCTTTCGAACACCGATCGAGGGTTTTCCCGTATGACCCGAAGAGTAAACGGTAGAGCACAGAATGGCACACCCTGCAGTATCCTCATCAATAAAATGCACGGATGATCAAGTCGAAAATCAAAACAAAGCTCATTATTTTTCACGACGCCAAAGGACTTGCCCACAACGGTCAACCCCGCTTTTACCTCGAAGTCCTTGAAAGACTTTGCAAACGCGTCACCCGCGCTCGTCGACACATCGGCAACAACTGGACCCAGCACCACGGCAACGCGCCCAGTCATACGGCGAAGATTGTGTAGGACTTTTTGACGAAAGAAAAGTGTCACCACTCTTCCACAATCTCCCAAATGCACTGATGTGTCCTTTTGACAAGGACCCTAGACAACATTGCGGAAAAGGAGTTCCAGGACGTATATCTTCAATGGCAGAAACGTTGGAAGCGCTGTGTACATGCCCAAGGAAGTAACTTTGTGGAATATTAATTATACTTTGCAATAGTTTCAATAAATCGAGTTCTACAGCTTTAGTCTAGTTTCATTTAGGACGCAAGTTCAATAAGTAAGTAAGTTGAAGAATATTTTTCTGCATGCTTTAAATAAACAATTTTACATATAAAATTTTTGTGCGGCATGATGTTACACAAATCAAAATTATATTAACGTCCATACACAATTGTTGCAACAATTCTGGCAGATCATTTCTAGCAGTATTTCAATAAAGCCATAGAGACCCTAACTAAATGCATGTATATATATATATATATATATATCATCATTCGTTTGTTTACATATGTGCGTAGTCTCTTATTAAATTAATTCAGTTATCATTTGGATTTGTTATCAGACTACTGAAGACCCTAAAAGTCCACCAGAAGTTAGTGAATTGCACACAAACACTCATGCCGCAATGATCAACTCGCTTTGTCATTAAAGTTGACAAAAAAAGCGATGTAACGACCCTGTCCGTTACCAAAGAGGCTCTTTGCGAGGCGATTCCCTCAGCCCTTTGTTTTTTTTTGACATTTCACTACTGTAGCTTTACGGAGCTTGAAAGGCTATCCATGTGGAAAACCTGGTAGTCGGAGATACAATGTACGTCATCTGTTTCATATGGATAACTTGAAACTCTACTTTCCGGTGAAAAGGAATTAAACAACTCCTTAAACATAGTCACCAGGTACACTAATGACATTGGTATGGTATTTGGATCAGACAAATGCGCAGTAGTCAAACTCAGAAAAAGAAGACGTTCAGATATTAAGCTTCCGACGGATCAACGTGTTCATACTTTAAGGTTGATGAAAGATACCTGTATCTTGGTATGGGTGATAGTGATATACATAATGCAGCCAGGATCAAAGAAATTTGGCGCTCCATGAATAGCCGTGACAACAAAGTTGTCGCTACAAATATGATGTTCCGATCCTATTATATAGTTTGTTATCATAAAACTGAAAATCCTTGTCCGATCTACAAGGAAATAATTCAAGTAATAGGTCTTCCGTGCCCCTGTCATTTTGAGTTTACTTCAGTCATCCGACCCTATAATGACGTAAGGAATTACTCTATTATTTAGGGAATCGTTACATGACATCTGATCAGAGAAGAATCTTGTGTGTGACGTCGTCTATTTAAAGGTAATGAATTTGAGATTCTTTGGAGGTGCACGGTATAAAGAGAAAACAAGAAACGAGGATCTTGTTTTATTATTGTTAGTACTTTCATCTTCAGGATTACATCATAGTCGACTCATACCATAGTCCAGACAAATAGATCTGATCGCTTCCGATGCCAGATCGAATCTTAATTGCTTTCAACTTGATAGTTGGTCCGTGAAGCATTTATTTTCTTTTTTATACCATCTCTATTTGGTTCCGCTAGAACACTTACAAATTTTTCTAGTAAAACATTGTGGTCCTCGGTTTCCAAATTATTACTTTCATGTGGGTTATTTTTTACTTCTCCACCTATAATTGCAATAGCTTCAATACATATAAACAAGTTCAGGTATTATATACAAAACATCATCAGCGCTCGTGGACTATGGAGTCGCCATAACGAAGACCTGATGGTGAAATTGGCGATAATCCAAAATGACTCCAACAAGTTGATCCAATATGTATTGATAAGAGGAATGCTGATCCCTGCTCATTTCAACAGAGCAATATTCGGGAACGGAATCTAATGCGACCATATTACTTATGATATTTTTACTGCTGATGTTATTTATATGATGAAATTTGAATATAATGGATCATTTCAAGGTAAGGCTCTCTGTGTTCTTATCTATTTCTTTTCATAAAACACATCGGCCGGGTAACATATGATCGATGTTATTATCTCTATTCTAAATAAAGTAGAATAAAGATTGTTACGCGAACATAAATTAGCAAGGTTTGCTTGTAGTGACGTTCAAAAACTGAATCGTGTTTCCGTGAAAGCAGCGATAGTATTTCAAGAGTAACTTCTAACGAGTTCGTAGCTTTGCTGATAAACTCGGACGCTCTTCTTGTCTTTTGGTATTTACTTCATGCGTAGCCGGTATTGTTCGTATTTGCTCTCGTTTGGTTTTTAACAGAAAGTAATTTTGTCGGTTATTTCATCATCTCCAAGCGACCGATGGTGTATCATCTCCATGGTAGCGTTGCATTGTACGGACCCCTTCCTCTCTGTTTCCATATTTCAATAACCCTTCTCGGTTATTGTTTCCTCGCTCGTATTGTTACAATAGCGACTCTCTTGTCTCACTTGTTGCACTGGGGATTCTGACATATCTGGTTTTAACGAATAAAATCATCAAAACTTAACAAAAGGAAAAGTCGGACGATGCGTATTGAATTTAAAATGTTGTCTCGCACTACTTGTTTTGTAATTAATTAATTGTATACTGGAAAATTGAATTTTTTCATATTTTTTTTTTCGTTTCAGGCTGTTCAGCTGATAACAAGATAAAAGGGCACATATGATATATAGTTGCAAAATTATTAATTTCCATTAGGATTTTGTCAAGAGGATTTTAGGATTTTGTCATTAGGATTTTTTACGTATTTTAAAACTATTTCACGTTTACTAAGAACTTATTTTGATATTTTAAACTGGAACGTTTAATCATAGGTACTTCAATAAATAGCTTCAACCTATTGATAATAAATAAATAATTTGATTAGAATATTCATTTGATAGGGCAAAGAAGTGATCTCCAAAAAGTCAAGCATTAATAGTCTTGCTGCACTGCACTGTTTTTGCACATATCTTTTTAAACTATATCATATCTATTTCGCATGGAAATTATCCTACTTCATGTTAGCAATTCAATTGATCATTTACATATATAAAATTTACATTATTATTGCCGTTTGCAAGCTTATTGTACATAACTTGTATTCTTGAGACAACTAGTGGAGAATCCACACATATATCAGAATTTAATAGCACATAAAGATTATGCGTTGGTGTTTATAGAACATTTGCTTAAATTTGCTTATTCTCTAATGAACAAAAAAACTCTTAAATTTACAGTAGGCAGCGTATATTGGATAAAAAGTTTATCAAGTAAACTGCGAAGCTCTCAAATTGTAACAAAAACCACTGTAGAGATGATTGTTTCCGATATTCGTAATGCATAATGACTGTGATAATTCGACTTTAATCAACACAGTGTAAGATGGCACCCAAAAAATGTTCATTAAAGTAGACCTAGAAACGAGTCATGAAACGAGTCATGAAATAATGAGTGTAGGCCTCTATACGACCAGCAGTGGGCAATTAAACCTGACAGAAGCTCATACCTATAAAAGCGAGATTTTTAAACATATAAAATCAAATCCTGATCTCGGCCTGTCCAAGTCAGTTAACAGCAATAGCAGCCGACCCCGAGCTTCAGATCAACAGGAGTCATAATCCAGCATGACGTTGCGCGTCGTAGTACTGCGTTCCTAAACCTACCGAGGGTGTATACTTCTGACTTGTGGTTCCAAATCAGTCGTAGTCACTTAACGACGAGTGACATCTGTGGTTTACGTTGTTACACGTGCACCACAGTGTTACACGTGAACACGTGATACTTTCCTGAGTTATCTACATTTTCCAGTATACATATTGTATGCTTGAGAAGTACCCCCGCTCTCCAGCTGTACTGTTCATAGCCTGAACACGCCTTCCATATTTTGTTTGCTATTATTTTGTTATTTTATCACCGCCTTTTTCATATTGCTTTAAATGCACCACTGTTGTTTTAAATACACAGCGCTATTGATTATTATTATGCAAATTAATTAGTATTTTCCGCAAAACTTATAAAAATTATTTTTAATGTTAAAAAATCTATTAAAACCCCCGTTTCCCAGCGTGGAAACATATCTCCTGTAAAGTTGTAGTTACATTTATCCTATTTTAAATCATATTGTTAAACAAAATAGGTCTGGATGACCTTTTCAGTAACACTATAGTTGTATGCTGTATCATACTATTTATGTACCTCCTTTGCAAAGTGTTGTATGAAGTTGTGTTAAGACTTAAATTTCTTAGAATAAAGATAATAGTTAAAAAGACTAAGATGTTATTCTAAATACGTGCATTGAATAATTGTATCTACGCTGACCTAAAACAATCATGCACAGACCTATGTTAAGACAGGTAACATTGTCCTTTTTTTTCTCATACATCATACGTATTTGTATTCTCTTTATAAATATAAAATCATTATGAAAATGCATTATAAAGATTACTCATTTGTTATTACAAATATGCAACAATTCTTGAATAAGTTAGAAAAAATGTCATTTTAATGCGCACCAACCATCTTGCGCTCTGAAGTATAAAGCGTAGGAAATTATCAAGGCGGAATGTAAATCTTTCATACAATGTTTAGGGAAATCTGGAAAGCAAGAATGTGGTCAAATGAATAGAACGTTCTTAAAATTAATACACTGTATAATTTACCAATTACCAATCCATAGTATCTGCCTGCATAATAAACAAAAATCCCAGACGCAAATACTATTTCACACATGCTTCTAAAATTTTCGAGTCCCTTTCACTCAAAATAGATGCTATTTCTACAACTCAATGTTTTAATGATCTTACTACGTTTTTTTTTCTTCTATGATTTTATTTGCAATCTTAGTCAACGATTTAATTACTGAAAGAACTGATTATTGGATACCGCTATTGCGATATATCCACTGTTCGCATAAATTAGCATATTACAATACCGCACGAAGTCAGGTAAATGTCTAATAACAAGATCCTTAATAAACAGTGTACGTTTGTTTTCTACTAACAACACACATTTACATGGACAATTATTAATCATCCATTCTTGCAATTTTGTTAAATGCGTTCATTTGCACAATTTTCTCGCTGGCCACTTCTTTCGAGCTTTAAGACACTCGGTGGATTTAACCCTCCCATACAGCTATCCAGAACAACATTAGAAACTAACTGACTATCTAAATTGTTCTATACAATCCCTCTTTACAATCCCTTAAGAAATTTCTCGAACTGGCTTTTCGAGATTGTGCTCTCGTAATATTTACATCGCTATCTGATTTAATAAACTAGATACTGTGGCAGTCAGTATCTAAAACAAAATAATTTTTACTATCGTTTACAATTACATTAACTTGCTTTAAACCACTTAACACAAGTATATGATGTCATTTTAGTAATTAAAACATTTTAAACTACTATATTGTACTAGGTTTAAAATTAGTGCCAAAATGCACTTTTCAATTTAATATTATTTTTGCACCTTCCCCATTGTTGTTATTCTGAAACTAATTCTTTTCATTTGAAACAATTTTATTCCTATTGTGATCGTTCCTATAACGATTATAACTACTATTCGCATTATTTTAAAAAAAATTAAGTTTTCTAATGTATTAACTAATTCTTAAAGAGGTACTCAATAGAGAAAGTGAGGAAGATGCTGGACAAGAACCTGCAGATATTGTACAAAATATACAAGGAGTAAGAAATGTTACTAACTCGGAACCACCATCCAAGGAGGAGATCAAGACAGCGATCAAACAGCTGAAAAATGGAAATTCTCCTAGAACAGATAATATTTCACCAGAGCTCCTGTCAACTGACCAAGACAACGCTACTGATCTTTTGTACCCTCTCTTCAAGAAGATTTAGAACAAAGGAAATTTGCCACAAGAATGGAGAGAAGGACTTCTCATAAAATACGCAAATTACCCAACACTAACTATCATAATTGGAGAGGAATCACCCTGCTATCAATTCCAAGTAAATTGTTGATGCTTATGATACTCAACAGAATCAAAGCACAAGTGGAATCGCAAATAAGGAAGAAGCAAGCAGGGTTTAGAAGTTATTGTTCTGGTACTGACTAAATGTACACGCTTCGTATTATTATCGAACAGTTAAATGAATTTATCACTAGCCTTCATATTCTGTTCGTAGATTTTGATTCCCTTAAAAGAGGCAGGATGTGGAACACTTTGCAGAAATACGGGATACCAGAGAAGATAACAAAAGTAATTCAAGAAACATACAACAACTAAACATGCCATGTTATTCACGAGGGGAAAATCATGGAACCATTCGCACTGAAGTCAGGAGATTGCCAAGGATGTATTCTGTACCCAGTAATCTTTTTATTCTTTCTGGACGAGGTGATGGGGAATGTCACTGATGGAAAAAGAGGGGCATTCAGTGGAAGATGACTGAACGACTGAAGGATCTTGATTTTGCAGATGATGTCTGCTTGCTCGCACAGAAACATCTTAATATGGAAAAGAAACTGCAAGACCTCGAGTGCGAAGCCAAGATGGTAGATCTGAAAGTAAACTCCTCCAAGACAAAGATTATGAAGATAAACACAAGAAATGCAAGAACACTGAGAGTGAACAATGAAGACATCGAAAATGTAGAAGAGTTCACGTACCTTGGCAGCATCGTGACCCATGATGGTGGTACAACTGCAGATGTCATAGAAAGAATCCGATAGGCAAATGGGGCGTTCATTCAGCTGTGCCTACTCTGGAGGGAAAGAGAGATTTCCACAGAGATCAAACTACGAATTTTTAGAACCAAAGTAAAAGCAGTGCTAAATCAACAGTTGCTTGCAGGTCTTGCTGAATATATGCCTTAAAAATTCTCCGAATCTTCTGGCCAGATGTGACATCTAACGATGATCTTTGGAACCAAATGAGAGAGAAATTTATCTCATTCAAATCGAGAAAAGAAAATGGAGATGGATTGGACATATCCTCCGAAAAAACCAAGATGCTGTGGAGGAACAATTTTTTGTTCTGGAATTCTCAAAATTATTTCTTTGGATTCTGTCGAGTTACAATTTAGACCCGCCACTAACAGTAATTTTTAATAAGCTGTAGTATCAGTATCAAATTTCAGAAAATATAAAATATTTGCTCATCAGTTTTCTCGTATCTATATAGTATAATATTATTAAGTATCTATATAGACATTCAAAAAGTATTATGATATTATAGACTATAATTAGGGTACTGTTTAGGTCAGATCCTTCATGTGATCTATCGCTTTAAAGAGAATCAGAAAAACTATCAAATATGTACAATGTGTTACTTAAAAATTTTACTTAGTGTTACTTGTTAAAAGTGTTACTTAAAAAGTTAAAAAATTACTTAAAAAGTATTTCGACTCCCTTACCAGTCTCCCTCAAACACAATCTCCAGCTCCCTGCTAATTCCCTCTCATTGTCATTTCATGGCAACTCTTCCCAATCATTCACCCAGTGATACCATCTTTCATCTTCTTTACGACATATCCTACACCGCCTTTCATTCTTTCTCATCCAATTCCTATTTCCTCTCTCTTTATTTCCACATCTAAATATCAATACTGATTCCAGGCATTAAATACTCTAGTATACCTCCTTCCACTCCTGACAACATACATCTACTACTACTCATTATTTTTTCATCGCTCACTTGCTTCTCCACATTCTTCATTCTCTCTTCTACCTGATTATCAATATTCTTACCTTCCATTATCTTATCAAACCATCTGTTTAACGACCATTCTATCATTTTATATGCGCTTTCTATTCCCAAACCACACATTGCTGCACACTCCTTTTCTTGCCTTTTCTATTCTCTCCAAATATACTCTTTTGACAAATCTATCACATTCCATAAATATTTTCTTCTCTAATTTTCTCAAGTTCTTTTCTTAAGTTTATTTTCTTAAGTTCTAAGTTCGTTTTCTTAAGTTCTGTTACCCAACATTTATATCTATTAAATTCCTACAGTAATTTACAATAATTATTTAAATTAAAATAAAACATTCGCACAAAAGTTAATTGAATGTATAAGTGTAGGAGATATCGCAGAAAAATGTTTCAAATTTAGACGTGGCAACTTGGTATTCTATTAGATATATGTAAATTGTATAAACGCAGTTGTGTTCATGATGGAAGTAGCCATATGCGCATCCATTTCCAGCTGCTTTTCTTGTGTTTTGATTTTTTGGGAAAACTCAAAATGGCCTAAATTGGCATTAAATCCAGCTAAATTAAGGCTTATTTCAGAGATCTGGCAGCAAAAATTACAGCAAATTTACTATAATTAATTCGACTGGGATTGAATTATTCAATTTGTAAATGAACACAGACTCACACACCTTTAATATTCTCTAACCTCCAAACCGGAGCTTTTCAATTAAAATCTCACTAAAAAAATTTCATGAATCCTTCGAATAGGTATCACGTAATACGTACATCTATCAACTACAAAGTATGAAAGAAAAAAAGCACAAATTTGATTAATTGCAGGAATTCAAATCTGCCATTCCAAATTGAGAATTGCTTCTTGCTCAATTGAGAATTGAATTGATGATGGGGCTTCTTATGAGAATTAAATACATCACTAGAGTTCATACTGCTTAAGAAGATGTGTTTCCGTTATTTTATGTTTCTTTTACTTTTGTTAATTTCAGTCATTTTCTAAATAACATTATGGTAAGTATCCGAGTACCGTTCCGGAAGTGCTAATTATTTCAAGGCATTTGTTATCGGCTTATAAGCCTAATGTAACTTTGCTTAATCTGTCTAATTAGCTACAGATTTAATGGGTACTTTGATTAAACTTAAACCATCAATGATGCCTAGTCAGACTCCTAATGGAAGAAATCTTGCTGCAGTTGCGAGACCCGTGGTTGCTAATCCTGGTACGAGAGTTGGAATTATTTAGAGAATGGACATTATCCAGCTGCTTCAAATGTGGCATTCCGGATCATACGATTAATAACTGACTATTGTGTCAGGAAAATCCCATGAGTCAAGTGCTTCCTATAGTTGTTCAAGACCCAAAACCGAATGATTCAAGTACTGATGTTGTAGTAGAGTACTTGTGAATTCTAAATTTCAGAGTACTATTAATGAAGAGGATTTAAAGGAGGATAGAGGAAGTCTGGTTCAGGGAAGTCTGTGAAGTTTTGAGTTCAAGGAAGGTTAGCATCTTAGATTTCCGCAAGAAGTCGCTTAAAGGCTCAGGGAAGTCGGACGTGATGCGCATGCCAGATTTCTTTGTTACAACTTTTTCACTGAGTATCAGAACTATCAGAATGTTAAAAGAACTACACAAATTGTCAACCCGGCAATGGGATGAGAATCAAATACGGGGATATAAATAAATATCGTATTTTCAGTCTTCAATAACTTATACTATAACTCTGATATTAAATTTCAATTCAGCGAAGTTTTTCCTTCAAAAAGCACTGAAGCATCTATCAAGTAAATTTTTTGATGTACTGTAAAAAATCGATGCTTTCTCTTTACGTGGTATAGATCTATACAATGGATGTTTAAAATCCAATCACTTCGGAAGTAGCCAAAAGAAACAAATGCTTACAAAGGCACCTAACGTGTCCTTCATTTACTTAAACAGAATGCTAACAATAAATTCGTTTGCAAAATTACATCGCGGCAACAAATGTTATGTGCGCATGTCATATAAAGAACGTGAGTTTACTACTAAAATATGGTAAAATCGTCTATAAATACTGCCATTATTGTCTGTTTCGTTCTTTAAAACATGAGTAATAATAACTGAGAATTTTTACTATATACATATATAAGCATGTTAGTAAAATATAATTGTCATGACATTTAGTTTGGTAAAGCCCTTTAATATTTCCCTTAATTTATAGAGCACTGTTATAATAATATGCATTTGTTTTAATAATCTACATTACTTCATTTAAAAACTAAAGATTATTTTTGCGTACACTTTCATGGATGAAACTGGAAGAAACATTTTTTGACTTTTTAAATTACACCAAATTTTACTACTTCGTAAACGGACGACGTAGTACGTTAATTGTCGACGGGCTTTCCGCGTTAGCGCACTTGTTCGTTGGGGTGATTTTGGGCCCTGACGATAATCTCCCATCTCCGCACTTCCTGCAATTTGGATTAGGTCTGTTAATTTTAATTCGTTCCTTAACTCACTGTTCCGCAAATATTACGGCTGCGCCGACGCACTTCCGCACTAGTTTGTTTGGGGTTATTGTTACCCTACCCGAAGTTTCTAGATCTGCATTTGCCGACAGTTTTTACTCGTAGCATAGAATAGTTTACCGTATGGACTTCATAAAGCTCATCCTGTTGTTTATGCTTATTTAGCTGCTTTCTCTTAGCAGTCCCCGCAGTGTATGGGCTCTTTTCAGAGCGTATCTCACTCTTCTCTTAATGTGATGCTCATAAGTTAACAACCTATCAAAGGTGTATCCCAGGCAGTTAACTTTTCCTTTAATGTTTATCTTCGTATGTACAAGTTGTATCGCATTTAACTAGTGTTTTCTACCCAAAGTAGACTGCCACCGTATTGGTAATGATTAATCTCATCTTCCATTTTTCCTTGTACTTCCTAATTCCTTTTAGGGACATCTCTTACTTCTTACTTATTTTGCACTTTTGAAGCAAATCGTATGCGTACAACTTATACAGAATAGTACTTAGCGCAGAGCTTTGTAGGAGCCTTCCTTCTGCTGATTTCAATCCAGAAAGGTTAACACTAACTATAAACTGCCTCTTAGTTCGAAATGACTGGATTGTGGCTACTAAATCCATACCTAGGTTTATTGATTGTAGACTGGCTTGTAGAATAGCTTGTAGACTAGCCCCTCGCGCGAGACTACATAGCATTGCCTCTCCTACGTCTAGAAAAGCTGCACACTACTTGTTGGGATGTTTCTTTCTCTTGGATGATTGTCTTATTAAGCCATCCAGTATTGCCGTATAGTCACTAACTTGCTCCTAAATCCAAAATGATTTGCAAGAATGAGTTTCTTGTTTTCTATCAAAATTTCTATTCTGTCTTTGATTATCCCTTCCATTATCTTTGCCATTTTCCAGTATCCTTGACCAATTAGGATGGATATTGGTGTTCTGTTTTTAGGATCAAACAGGATGGTAACAACAATTGCTCTTTTCCACTTCTTCAGAACATGGTATTGTGATACAATCGCATTATAAATTGATGTTAAGAGAAACACTATATTTTCTGGCAGCAATTGGATCGCTTTGCTCGAATTACCATCATCTCCACAAGCTTTTCTGAAATTTTGTTTGCTTATTGCATACTAGACTTCAACTGTTTTAAGCCATTCTGGTTTGTTAGGACGGCATCTCCTTGCTTGGTAATTCACCTTGGGCACTGCCATTTCTGTTTCAGGGTCTGTTGGATCCTTGTTAGTAAATTGTTCTTCTACATGATTTGCTAGTGCGTTCACTTTCTATTCATCTGTATGGACTAGTCCACTTTACGTTTATAGGAGCACTTTATAGGAGTGTTCTCATCTTCCTGCTGTTTTCAAGAATTTTTTTATTTGTCCTTTTCTTCGTTTGCCTCTTCAGTTCCGTCTTTTCATCTTTCTTGTTTTTTGCTTTCAATTGAAGCTTTCTCTTCCTTTTATAGAAGTCAGTCATCTATACTGGCTTCTGGCTGTCGGATTTCTTGCCTGGGCCCATCTGTTATTGGCTTCCTTGCATTGTTTAATATCTCTTGCTCCCAATATAAACCAGAAAGCGCCGTTTTTCCTTTTTGCTTCTTTTGCTCTTTTGGCTATTTTTTCTTCTTTGCACTCTCTGATACTTTTCCGATGGAATGGACATTTTATTGTGTTAGCCGAATGACCGCCTTCACAATTACAACACTTTGGAGTTTTAATAGAGTAAATTATGAAATTAATATTGCTTATTACTTGTGCCTCGAAAAA